>OX155892.1:39208447-39420947 GCA_944588485.1 Phosphuga atrata | reverse complement strand
TTAGATGGATAAGCTCCATGCTGCAGGCTAGAAATGTTGAGACTACAGGGTCAGGTGACACTGGATGACACAATGAAAGTGTCTGTTGTCAAAGGCCGTGATGGTTTTTACTTAGGATATCCATAGCGGATCTTTAATTCAGTGGTTTTCTATGGCCTTCTGAATTCCTATGCTGTTGACCGTTGTGTGGTGCATTCGCCTTTGGGGCTAATTGTAGACCCTTGGACAAAAGAGTGCCCAACCCTCTTTAGTAGGGGCTTTTTTAAGCTCTTCCGCTCCTTCCGCCATTGCCACTTTCTTGTCATCTTCTGCCTTCGGGACCATTGACTGGTTTTCACCTGCACCCCACAGGTGGGGGCCCTAACTGGGTGCTATTCGCAGGTTATTACTCCTCCCCCTCCTCCTTTTTCATCATGGCTTGGGAGAGGCATTGACAGAATTGGGTTGTTGAATAAAAAAAATTATCGATTTTTTTATGTATTTTAAAACCTTATAAAAAAAAGTTATAAAAAAAATACTTCAATTAATTATAAACAATTTAAAATTGAAAAAAAATTAAAAATAATCACGTGACTCCAAACGCGCCATAATTTGTTAGTGACCTCAAAGGGTGAAACTATAAATCATCGTTTTAGGATTTTTTTCGGGGCACAGTTTAAAACCATTGGTTTCGACGTTTAACAATGTGGGACATTTAAAAACATTTTTACTCTTACACGATGGTACGAAACAAGCACGATAGCTTTTAATATTTGACATGTCTACTACAGCTACTATATCAACAAAGTCAGGCGCGTGTAGAAATTACCCATTTTACGTCACAACGCGACCGGTCTGTTTTCGGTACCGAGTTTAAAAATATATTTTCAATTTGTTATAACTTTTTAATTACAACGAAAAAAAGAAAACAAAAAAGAGTTTTGTTATAAAACTTATATATGAGTTTTCGATTTATGACAAAAAAAAAATTGATTCAAATACCCAATTCGAATTGGTGAATTTCTTCATTTGCTTCTTTTTGACTGTATCCTATCTCTGTAATAGTAAAAGACTTGACGCAGTAGGCAATAGGTTTTCCTTTTCGAATCAATAGTCCAATAACAGTCATAACTACCTGCATCCACAGAAAGTATTATAACCTCTTTTGGATTATAATATCCCATAACGGGAAGCTTTGGGTTATTATAATCTGCTAACGCTGCTATGACAGCAGAGTCTGGACAAATGCTTGTCATAAAAATTACGACCTGTACTTGTAAATTAGTTACAACGGCGTACCACTCCCACTGTTGTAGCCATAAGTTAAAATTAAAGAGTTCATCAGTTACTTCACACTACATTATTTTAAACAAAATTTATTGAATGTAATTTTAACGATATCGTCAAAAATGAACCATAAGATAGTGGTTGTAATTTCAACATTATATGGAATTTATTTTTTAATTAAAGAAATTATATAAACATAACTTGCAAATGGCGCGTGGCACTCTGATTTAGATATTCGTAAAATGTATAGCCTGCAGAGGCGCATTTAACGTAGGTGCAATCGGTGCGTAGCACCGACGGGCCCCAATGCGGGCCCCTGTTACAATACTTTACAATACACATAGTTTACAATACACAAGGTCATAAAATGAATGTTTGTCTATTTTTCTCACACCTACACCATCGTTGACATCGTTCTACACCTAGCGCTTAGTTCGAATCTTTAGATAAGTTTATAACAAAAACAGAATACTCTGAAATTAGTGTGGGAGGAACCAATAATACGGAGGAAGCCGATTAGGAAACTTTTAAAACGAAATTTCCCTCGTAAAATGAAGAAGATGAAGTATTTTCAAGAAAGGAAAAACAACACACACTTAAAGATCTGTCCAACACAAGGTGGTCTGCAAGAGCAAAGGCAACAAGTGCTTTATTACAAAATTTTAAATCAGTTCTTTTTCAGTCAAACGGTTTTCTAGAAACAATTGTAGAGAAAAGTCACGACCACGATAAAGTGACTACGGCCTCAGGACTTTTAAATAGTGTCACATTTAATGATTTTAATTTTTTTGTATGATGTTCTGTAAACTATCGATATTACATCAAAAATATTGCAGCAAAAAAAGACATGATTTATTTCAAGTCGTTTCGTGCATGAAAATGATAAACTTGCACCACTAAGAACTGACGCTTATTTCAACCAAATTTTGGAACTCTCCAAGTCGAAATGACTTCAATGTGATATGGACGAAGAACACATGCATCTAAAAAGAAGTCTGACAGAATTAAGGGTCTGAAGATGTAATAGAATTATTTCAGGTTTTCTAAACCCAATCTTCATGAAAAACAGTGCAAAATCAGATTTGGAAAAAAGTTGTACATTATTAAGTGATACTTACATTTAAATTTATTTCCCCTATTTTGCTAGATGAAATGATACAATTTCAGGACATATATTTTTCACGTGATAACCCTTGTTGTGATAGAGGTGTACTGGGTTATCTAGAATATTTAGTTGAACAGAAAATGTTTGATATTTTCCCCAATCTTCAATTAGTTTTTCGATTGTTTGTAACGCTGCCCATAGGTATAGCAAGTGCTGAGAGATCTTTCAGTGTATTGCGTAGACTAAAAACATACCTAAGGAGCACAATGACTCAAGTTAGAACTTCTGATTTGGCATTACTTTCAATAAATACTCTCAATAATCAAAATTTAGAGGAAATTATAAAAAAAAAAATTATATCGGCTAAAGTTAGGCGAGGCGTTCGCACATAAACATCTTTTTAAACCTTTGTTGATTTTGTCTATGCTGTATTGCTTATTTTTGTTTACATAAAAGAAAAATAAATTTTCAGTGAATTTTGTATTATTTTCTGTATTTTTAATAGCTTTACTGGCTAGGTCGCTCCACTACAGAGTCAGACGCAAAGATGAGAAACATTTGTGCCAACCATCTTTATGGGAGCATTTGAACGTTTGAACGCAAGTGTTTCCGTAAAGAGCCAAGGTAATGAATAACTGAACATTAAGGTGTTTGGCTAGTTCCAAGCTATATCACAAATGAGTTCTTATCCCGATAAAATAAATGGCTTTTGATAAATTTGTTACTTTACAATGCGTGGCCATACAACGCTTTATAACTCCATCTGATTTTGGAGTTTACAGAACTAGAAGCGTGACGCCACAATGTGTGCCAAAAAATTGCCCAACAGAACCCTTGGTGATGTTTCTTCTATGTACGTTTCTCTTCTCTGAGAGCGGGTCCCGCCAAAAACTTGCACCGAGCCGCTGATAGCTTAAAAACGCGCCTGATAGCCTGCATGTAGAGAAATGTGAGGATAATAACCAATCCTTTGTTAAGGAATGGATCTACAGGAAAATATTTAATACTGAGTTTAACTTACATTTCCATGCTCCTCGAAAAGACACATGCCAAAAATACGATTTACTGAAGGAAAAAATCGGTGCATGAAATAATGAGGAAGAGAAATTATATCTTAGAGAAAGTCATGATGTACATTTACAAAATGCCGAACGAGCTAGGAACTGTCTAGCAGAGGACTAGAAAAAAGCAAAAGACAATTCCAGGGAATATTATGAATACTCATTTGATTTGCAAAAAGCACTTCCGTATCCTAAACCATCTGTTTCGTTAGCCTATTATAAGCGAAATATCTACGTATACAACTTGGGTTTCCATAAAATTTCCATGATGACAATATCAAGATGTGTGTATGTGTATGGGATCAAACTACCGCTTAAAGAGGTGCACAGGAAGTAGCATCATGCAGTTTATCGCGTATGGAGTATATAACTACTCAAAAATACGTAATAGCTTACAGTGATGCTTGTTCAGGCCAAAATCGTAACATTAAAGTAGTATTGACATGGATGAAAATTGCTCATTCATAAAATTTTCAAATGACCACAAATTTTTGGTATCGGCTCATCCATTTCTACCGAATGACCGTGACTTTGGGTTGATAGAAATGAAAATAAAAAAGCAGATTACTTATACAACTCTGAGCATTATTATGAATTGATAAAAAATTGTAGCTGAGGAAATACAATTTCGATAAAACGAATGTCGCAGCTGGATCTTATTTCAACAAAATCACTAGAAGACTCAATAACAAGAAGAGTAAAAAATGATCGAGGGGGAAAATCTATCTCTTGGCTGCAAATTCAATGGAAGAGATTCTTGAAAAATGAACGTTATAAAATGATAATTCTAAATTCCAAGTTTTGGATCTTTCACCTAAAAAAGGAAGACCAAAAATATACGGAAAAATGTAATTACTTCCATTATACACCACCACTACACCATTAGACCAGTAACGGAAGAAAAACATAAAGATATTATGTGTTTACTACCAAACATCCCTCCAGTTTGAGGGACATTTTAAGAATCTTAAAAACCCGAAATGGCAAAAAATGAATTATTTATTTTAAATAATTAATAAATGTTCATGAATAATTTCTTTAAAGTTATTGTTTCAAATAAAACTTATAGTTCTTTATTGCTTAAAGTCATTTATATAGGACATTCAGTTAATTTTGAAAAAGGTCTAAGTCAATTCAAACTTTAAAAACATTTTCGTATGAAAAAATTTCACACAAAATTTCATATTCATAATAAATTTCCATTAATCAAAACTAATAAAATTATAAATAATGTTAAAAAAATATTTTATTTATTCAAATTATTTAAATATTTAATTAATTAATTTAAGCAATTCATTAAATATATCAAAACAAGAAATATATGACAGACCACTTTCATAATTATGGGCACATATAATAGTTAATATGACGTATCTCTAATATCTATATAATAATGGAGAACAGCTTGTTGACCATCGCTACCAACCCTTGGAGGGAAACCCGACGGTTCATACGTCGGGCGTTCCATTACAACGCGACAGTACGTGTCAGTCTCACGCTTTGTTACAATGGAAAATATTCGAAGTGAATTAAATAGTATCGTATTGCTACCAGCAGTGGCATGTGGCTAAATTAATGAGAGAAAAAAAGAAGAGAAGAAGAAGACGGACTTGCGTGAAGATTGAATTGGCAGAAGGAAAAATTTTGGAGCAAGTAGTTGTCTGCTTACAAAAATGCTACTAGAAGATGTAGGTGGTTACGGAAACCATTTAAAAATGCTTTAAGAAATATTTAATAATTTGTTAGCAAAAGTTGAGGACGAAATTAACAAAATGATACTAATATGCTAAATTACGGGATGCCTGAACTAAATTGGAAATAACTTTAAGATTTTTAGTTTTATTTGCATGTGTATTTGTATAGATTAGGAAAATCGACGTTTTTACAATTTGTTCCAGTTGTGTGTGGTGAAATGGCTATGGCGATAACTCGTCTGCTACTGGCATGCTTGTAGCTATGGCATACGTTCACAAGTACCGGTTTTGCAGTCCCCGCAACCCCTCATATTGCGTGCTAGTAAATCAAATGTTGTGCTATCTACTTGCTGGCCAAATACAGGCATGCCAATTAGTGTATATGTTAAGGTAAAAGTACAAAATCGGCAAATGTAAACATTTACCGGTATATTTATATACCTCTACCAATTTGATAGATAAATGTGGGTTACAATTTGAGATCAGCTTCATATATCTACTTTTACCCGTAAAAGTACACATTTTCCAACGTATATTGATAAAAATTAAAAATATCAAACAGAAATAAAACTTGTATATTAAGTTATAATATAACATTTATTAAGTTATAATAAAATATTAAGGTTTAAATGTATTTGAAATAATTTAGGTATATTATTTTATTATTATAAGGATCACATCAAGATAACTATTTATTTCTTTTTCCTTCCTCTTTCTCCAATACTCTTTCATTTTCTCAGAATGAGCTTTTTTACTCTCATCTGACCATTTGACACCATTTGTTTTTCTGTTTGTATTAGCTTCCCGAAAACATAGGCGTAGCCAGGGGGGGTGTTTGGAGGTTCAAAGCCCCCCCCCCCCCGAAATATGCAAAATATACACATAAATGTTATATTGAAATAAAGAGACGAGTAGAGACGACTCTCTTCAAGAGAGCATGGTAGAAGTTTAGGAACCCTTGTTGTCAGTTTAGAAAGTAAATTGGTGCATTTCTGTTATGCCTCCCATTCACGATCAGTTAAACTGATCAGTTGAACTGACGTACATCCAAAAACTGACCGTGAGTGTGAAATCCTAACGTAAAATTTTTAACTGACGGCAACCCACGGATTTACCGGGCGCACCATAAATCCGCTGGCTTCAGTTCGTTTTCATCACGCCAAACTGACCGCGCATGCGCTTAGTCAGTCGTAGTCTAACCGGCACGGCGTTCGGACGTCCAATAACTGAAGAAGTTAGAGAAAAATAGGTTGAAATATGTACATTCGTCCATTCTAAAATAGTTATGCCAGTCACTCGGTTTCAGTGACAACTCATTTTACAAATTAATATGAGATAATTGTTATTTCTTTTTAAACCATTTTTCCATTCCGTTTTTTTTTTTTTGTTTTTTATTGATTAAACTAATTGTCATATGTAGAATATCCTCTTCAGAATCCGAATCAATTTTTTTAAGTTAAGCGGGGAGAAATTTGCTAGCCAGATACAGCACGCGACAATCGAGAACTGAAGGCCGGTTTTAAGCCAGTGAGTGGGGAAATCATTTTGAACTGATCAGTTTTAACTGATCAGTTCTAAACATCAGTTCAACTGATCAGTTTAAACTGATCGTGAATGGCGGGCTTTACTGTATTTTCTTAACCCACAGCCAACCCTCCTCCCCCCCTCCCACAAAACTAAATACTGGCTACGCCCATGCCTGAAAACCTCTGAATTTCTTGTCTTCTTGACTGAATTTGTCTCTGTTGAGTAAGGTCTCCTGTTTAGTCTGTATTTCTTCTAAGTCCTTTTTTGTCTTGCCTCCCCATCCATTATCTTTGTCCGTTTTCATGTTCTGCAAGAACGTATGTTTCTTCTTTGTGAATCTGCCCCCTTTCATTCTCTCTAGATGTCCATAGAGTGTCACACGTCTTTTCCTGATTTCGTCTATTATTTTAGGGCAAAATGAGTACAGTTCCTTATTTGGTCTCAAAACCCAATTGACATCTTTGTTTTTGACTCGGCCTAATATTTATCGAAGAATTCTTCTTTCCATCTTTTCCAAATCTTCCAATGCCATTTTGCATCTGGTTAAAAGTAGTGTTTCCGACCCATAGAGGACTTCTGGTTTTACAACTGTATTATAATACCTCAATTTAGCATCTTTAGAAAAACATTTTTTATTATACACATTTCTCACTTTCATGTATGCTCTTTTCATTTTTCACTTCTGATTTTAACTGCTTCTTTTTCACTTTTTATGTTTATATTTTCACCCAAATATTTAAAGTTGTCACTTTTCTTGATGTTGCCATATTTGGTTTTTAAATTTATTGGTGGGTTACTATCATGTATTCCGTCTTTTCGAAAGATACTTGCAAACCTGCCTTTTCAGCTGTTTCCTTCAGAAGTTCTAGTCTTTTCTTTTAATTCTCGAGGGCTTCATCTATTATTACGAGATCGTCTGCAAAGGCCATACAATTTATTGCTTCTTTTGATATACCCAACTTTATGTAGTTATTAACTTCGTTTTTCTTCTTCCATTTTCCATTCTCTTATAACTTTTTCCAGCACATAGTTGAATAATAATGGGGACAAACCGTCTCCTTGTCGGACTTCTGATATAATTTGGAAGGGACTAGAGGTTGTTCCAAGGAATTTAACTTTAGATACTGTGTTTGTAAGAGTTTTTTTACTTATTTCCAGAGTTTTCCTATCTACTGCAAATTCCTTCAGGGTTTTGAATCATATGCTTTTAAAAAATCGACAAATATTAGCACTATCTTTTTATTTGAAATTTTCATGTACTTAATTATTTGTTTAAGGTTTAGAATTTTCTCTGGGCAGGATCTGTTACTCCTAAATCCAGCTTGATATTCTTCAATTTGGAGAATTTTCTTTAATTTTTTATATTATTTTATTTTACATAAAAACAATTACATTTGGAACATAATTTATTTTAAAAGATATATTTTAAGTAGGGCCCGGATTAATATGTAAATACATATTTTTAATTCAAATTATTTTCGGTTTTTTATTTGTTTTCTACACAAATTATGATATTTGGAAGGAGAACATGTAATCTTTATTTCCCATATTTTTCCATATTTCGATGGTAAGTCCATATTTTACAAAAAAAAATTAAAATCATCCATATTTTTATTATTTTACGATGGAACAGCAATGCACAAAATTCGCGTTTGTGCCACTTTGATATCGCGCTTGCTATGATATTGTGTATTTACACTGTCTTTATATTTTAACCTATCTATCTATATATTTGAATAAAAATGCCCAAGAATAAACAATCATTGCGGATCAAATTGGGAAAATATATCGAAGATTTTCCAACGTGATTATTGGTCGATTTCCAACAACGTGATTATTGGTCGTCTATTTGAAGACAGATTCAGCAAATCCTTTTTATTGGCGTGTGAAGAACTTCCTAAATGGAACCATCAAACATCAGCGAAGCTTTTTAATGATGCTATTAGTGTTTTGTGGTCTAATGGAATTAGAAATGAACAAGTTTTCTTGCTGCTCCTTATATGGTTAAAGCAGCAGATGCTCTTAAAGTTTTATATCCCAAAATGATCCATGTAACGTACACAGAACATGGTATAAATAGATTAGCCGAATACATAAGGTCCCAGTTTAAAAATTTGATATCAAATGTGAAGAAAATCTTTTCGAAAGTATCAAATAAAATCTCCAAATTTAAAGATATGTACCCCGACCTTCTTTTGCCGCCGGAGCCAGTGCTGACACGTTGGGGTGCATGGCTAACAGCAGTTGAATGCTACAGTCAACATTTTACTGAAATCAAAACAATTATTTATGAATTAGAAGACGTTGTTGCTAGTATTTTAGTCTCAAAAGAACTTCTTGAGGATGAGACTGCGAAAGCGATTTGGTCTACATAAAAAGCAATTATTTTGTTTTTAATCACACCAGATAAAGACACTAGAAAATCTTTCAACATCACTGAATGACAACCTGAAGATTATTAATACAACAGAAAAAAAAGTGGCTGAAGCAGGAGGCCTCGTTGCTGTCGCGGTTAAAGAAAAATGAAGTTATGTTTAGGAAAAAAATAAAGGATTTGATACCCTAAAAAAATTAACAGCATGCTGGATTAGAAGACAACCTAGACGTGAACTTACTTGCAGAATTGTGCAAATTTAACTATGCTCCAGTGACATCCTGTGATGTTGAAAGATCATTCAGCCAGTACCAAGCATTATTTCGACCAAACAGAAAGAGTTTTAATTTTGAAAATTTGAAAATGTATGTGATTGTGTACTGCAATAATTTCAATAATGTGAAAGAAATTCACTTTATTTATTCACCTTCCGAATAAAATTGTTCTTATTTATTTTTCACATTAAACTGTGTTTTCATTACACTATACTTTAAAGTTGTTATTTTTAACACCATATTTTTTCCATATTTTAGATTTTATGGTCCATATTATATGTACATATTTTGTAATTTTTAATGCATATTTATCCGAGCCCTAATTATAAGAATACGTTCGTTATACCTTAATTTTATCCGCTTGTATAATAAATAACTAATTTTTCTTTATTATAATTCGAAATTCATTATTTATAAGAACTAACCACGCCCAAAAAAGTAAATATTACCAGATTTTAAAAATCTTGTCGGGCAGCCGAAGCGCTTTGTGTGTAAACGTAAACCTCTAAACATTTGTCAACATCATTAGTTATAAAGTCATATGTACAGATTTGACGGAAATAGTTGGTAAATTTAAGTTGAACTCACATTTCCCATATAGCAAGAAGTATATCTGTACATATGCCGGTAAATGTGTACATTTTCCAAACTACGTACTTTTACAGTAACATATTCACATGACAGTAGCATGGCAGTGGAGGCACGCGCAGAAGCTGTTACGCAAGTGTGACAGCTACAGTCATGTGTATTCCCGTCTTAACTGAAATATGGCTGACCTTTAGCTTGGATTTTGGACAACCTTTTCGGCCCGTAGACCGGCGAGAATAAATTTTGCGGATCGGTAAAATTTATGAAAAAATTTCGTGTACCGGTGGTTTTATAAGTTCACTATTAGGGTTTTTCGGGTCCGAGTACCTGGACCCGAACTCGACGAGTGCAAGGGTAAATACCCGGTACCCGATACCCGATCTAAGACTCGACGAGTCTCGGGTCTTGAATGTTTGGCATTGTCTAGTACACCGCGTCGTAAAGAAGATCGACGATTTAGCATTACACTTGATGAATGGACGAGTATGAAAATTCGAACATATCTAAATATCTATTTGCATGTAATTGACTCTGAAGTGTATAATAGAGTTTATTAAGAATTTTTAACTCATGTACTGCTATACAATTAGTCTAAAAAGTAAAACAACACTTTAAATTAACACATTTAACATAAATTTGAAAAAACATATAGTTGGTTCAACCGGCGACGGTGCAAGTGTAATGAAGAAATTTGGACGAAAAACTTCGTCTTTATAATTTCTGTTTGAATCACACTATACACTTATCTGTTTGTGATGTAGTATAAAAAAATAAAAATATTACTGGCTTGCAAGATGAAGATGACCATGGTCTAGATCAGTGGTTCTCAAACTTTTTTTTGCCGCGGCACCTTTATGGAGCTAAAAAAATCTCGCGGCACCCTTGTCGGGTTACAAAAATTTCGCGGCACAGCTACCCTAAAAACGGTTTAAAAACTTTAATGCTCAAAAATCTAATGCTCAATTGCCTTTTATAGGATGTATGAAATTGTTTCGAAGATTAAGTTTATCTAAAGTTTGGTTAATGTCACCCTCCAAACACTTGATACAGAGAGTTTGCTACTGTACCTGTTTTTAATGTAAGCATATGTTGAGAATGCGGAAACATTGATAGAAGTGGCGGTTTCATTTAGTTTTTCAAAGATGTCGGAAAGGTATCCTAATTTAAGCAGCCAATCGACATCAGTGAATTGTTTGATAAAAGGCTCTTCTGTAAATTTTAGTACTAGTGCATCTTTTAGTTCAAATAGTCTGGCTTAAAAGAGGTGGAAGTGATCCATATTCAGATCTTTGGCGATAAGTTTTAAAAGACGTGCTTCAAGCGTGTGGCTCTTAATATGATTAATTATCTTCACAGCACCATCCAATACGACTTTTAAATCTTGCGGCATCCTTCTAGTTGCCAGAGAATGTCGATGGATGACACAGTGGCTCCTGGTGGCATTGTCTGCCACTTGCTTCATTCTAGGAACGGGAGCCGTTTACTTTTCCAACCATTGCAGCCGATCCATCGCTGCAAATATCAACACACTTGTTCCATTTCAAATCATTTTTCTGTATATATTTATCGACATCTTTGAAAATTTCATCGCCAGTGGTGTAACTTTCAAGCAATTCACTCATCAAAAATTCTTCTTCTATTTGCATTTCGAAGGTTACCTTACAAACACAAGAAAAATAGCAAGTCCCGCAACTTCGGTACTTTCATCAAGTTGTAAACTAAAAAAAAATATAAATTTTCAACCTTTTTAATAAGCTTGTTCTCCACAGACTCTGAAATTGTGTAAACTCGTTTGCTTATATGTTATTTGACAGCTGCACAGTATCAATCTTTTTGGCCATGTCTGGACCTAAAATGCAACTTTCAACATCCTTCGCGCAAGGTTTAATCAGTGTCTCGGCAATAGTATGGGGCTTTCCAGATTTTGCTATATGTGAACTGACAATAAATGAAGATTCAGTTGTGTTTTCATTTTCGTTCTCTCTACCATGGATGACCCTACCTGAAGATATAAAGTGAGGCGTTTGAAGATTTCTTCACCTTTATGTACTAAATTAGATTGATTGCATTCCAGATGCCTTTTTAATTTGGATGGAACCAAGCAGCTGTTAGAAACAATTTTATGACAATGACAATTTTATGCGTTTATGATAACGCATTGCCCTTCCGGTGCTTATTCGTTCCCAATAGAAACAAAGCCAAACAATGTGAAGAAGCTAGAATTATATTTCCGTATTTTGCTCGGATTATCTTGGTCGTGAGTTGCGTTTTGGCGAACTGAGGCAAACGAACTTGAATGATTTTGACTCGCAGGTGTCTGCTAGGTGACGTCTCCTCCGACGATGCTGAATGTCTGGTCTGTCTGGTATGAAATTGAATCAGTCACAGAAGCTTCAGTGAGTCCATCACCTTTCTGTTTTAAAGACCCAGGTTTTAGCCAATTGTTCATAACTCAGCAATAATAGTAGAAACTCAAATTCGTTTACTTCCTCATCTAATTTTCTTTTTCAATTTTTTCACCCCAGGCATACGCTCGCGGCACCTCAGGGTGCTGCGGCACCCAGTTTGAGAACCACTGGTCTAGATGATATTGCTGACGATCAATATAAAAATCATTATTCTGATGAGAGCGTCTATGATGTTGAAGAATACGGACAAGTTGAATTAACTTTAGACAATTTAGAAGGAAATTCATCCATTAGCCTTCCGCTCTTAGCCTCTTGTGGAGTTTTGTTTTATTTACCTATTTACCATAACATTCTCCAAATCCCTTGTTTATCTAAGTCCCATAACTTAAACGGCAAGTTCGTATACAGTATCGCTTGCTTTACCATATGCGTGAAGATGAAAAAATCCTTTCGTGTTTTTGTTTAAATTGCGAGACAGTTTAGACCCGGACCCGAAAAATCGGACTCGGACTCGACTCAGACTCGCCGAGTCTAAAAAGATCGGGTATTCCCAAACCCTATTACACTATGTATTAAAGAACGACTACATTCCCAACCATTATGCAGACATTTGTCTTCAGCCGTTAATTGACGTATATGTACCGGATCAAGGAACGGCGGTTGAGAAACACCTCTCGCAAAAATCACAATTAACATAAAGTAGTGTGAAAAGTAAAGTGTTGTGTTTTACCGATTTAACCCAGTTTAGGCTAGGTTAGATGTATGAAAGTAATTTTAATAATATTCAACCCTTTTTCTGTACTCTGTCCTAGATATTTAATTATTACATTATTAATTACCTTATTTATAAAAACAACATTTATTTGGATATACTTCACAATTAAAACTAAAATGCAATTGATAAACTGTTTGTACTTAAAAAAATACCAAACATTATATGCAAAAATTACATTTGGCGGATTTCCTGTTGATAAACCTAAAAAACTATAGAAACAATATTATATTAGACAGATAAAACTAGATATGGAACATATACATGGAATAGATGGACGAAATTTGACAAACAAGAAAGAGTTGACATAAAAGACGAAACAGACAAGAATAAATAATTTGGAATTCATTTTATATTTTGCGTTGAACACGCACGATTATTTTGTTTTAGGACAACTTCATTGAGTAGCAATGGGAGGCGTGGTGTACAAGTGGTCTGATATGTAAATCGAAAAAAGTAGTAACGTCAAATTGTTAAACATGGAAAAACTGGAAGGAGTAATAGTGAAAATAATGGTTGATGCGGTTGATGTGATCTAGCAATTCTAGTAAAGTAGAGTGTTCGTTTCCGTTAACCGCCATGCCGCGAAAATAACTTGAAATTTAAATCTGACAATTTAGTTTGAAGCATATTTTAAAATGAGCCAAAATCTTCTGAGCTATGAAACGTTTGTCAAAGCGGTTGCTGGGGCTTCAGTAAGTAGAAAAAAATTATGAATTAAAAAATATATAAATAATTCCATTATATTTTAGGGCAGTATATTTGCAATGGCAATTTTTTATCCGCTAGATACAATCCGATTTAGATTGCAAGGTATAAACCTAAATGAAAACTCTAGATTAACAAATGTGTAAAACTCTTTTTTAGTTGAAGACGGCAATGCAAATGAAATCAAACACCTAAACACTTTACAAGCCATGTACCATATTATTAAAACTGAAGGATTGTAAATATTTATATTCTAAAGGAATTCCAAATTTAACATGTATATTTGTAGGGAAGCTTTGTACCGTGGCATGAAACCAGTTTTACAAAGTTTGGGTGTATCAAACTTTGTGTACTTTTACACATTTCATGGCCTGAAAAAAATTACCAAAACATCAGCTTACAGTGACCTTGGTTTAGGGATTATAGCTGGTTTTGCAAATGTTTTAACAACATTGCCACTTTGGGTCGTCAATAGCCGACTGAAGGTAATATGTTTAAAGTTCAAATTCAATTATTCATAGATTTATTCATCAACATGACGGGCAAAAATTTACTGACAAGAGTAAATAAATACTTATTATAATTAAAAGTAAAAATGAACATACAGTGTACTCTCGATTATCTGGGCTAATGCTGGGGAAGAAGAGCTCAAATAACTAACTAAAACATCTGAAATTTTTATTTATTTATATAAACTTGTGCATGCATAGAAATCAGTCCACTATAAAGTTGACTATAAAATTGACTTTAACTTAAGTTTATTTATGAGATGAAATAAAGAAATATGCCGTTTGAAAGACAATTTAATGTGCTTTAATATGAGTTTAAATTTATGAAGAATGCTTATTGTTTATAGGCAGAGAAACGGGTAAACAAAAACGAATGTATTAATGTGGTGGTTATAATCAGAATAACAAAGTAGTGGAAGATTGTAATTATTGCCTTCGCAATTGAAATTTTCACATTATTCGTTTTTCATAATTTAATTACAAGAGTGTTAATTTAATGTATACTACATCGCAAAAAGCCGGCCAAGTTTTTGTTCTAATTGAAAATGGATTTAGACAGTAAGCTGTTGCTTGACAACTGGATATCACAGGCGCTGCAGTTCGAAGAGTGTTCCAAAGTTTTGGGCAGACTGGATACCTTCATAGACGACTTGGTACAAACAGAAGGAGATTTACAATGGCTCAGGATGACCACTTTATTGTGTCAACATCATTAAAAAATCGTCACCTTAAAGGCCGATTCTCAAATAGGCGACACTCATCTATGCGATGACGCGCGATGAAGTGTCGCGTCGCTGCTAGGTATTCCCATATATGCGATACTCACCTACGCGATTCTTTGCTGCAACTGTCAAATCTGCAGTTTCTCTACATTTCAGGTTAAGTTTAGTTCCGATGATGATTTTTTCGTCTTATGAAAATGAGAAATTAAAAGAAAAGAAGAAGAAAAGAAACTATTGGGTGCAACAGATCTTAATAACAAGACTAGAAGAAGGAGAATTCCATACTCTCTTCAAACAATTACAAGAGGATGAATTGAAATTCTACAAATATTTTAGAATGACGCCAGAAATTTTTTATCAACTTATTGAAATTTTAAATTTAGATCTTTCCTTTGTTGATTACTGTAATTTTTATTTTTTAAGCTATACAGTTCTACATAATCAGCCACAAGAGCGATCAATTCCTCTCTCTTCCTTTTTCGTCATTCATTCCACTCATTTTCAAAAACACAATCCGTCATTAAAATCATAAACAAATTGGTCAAACGCCATGCGACAAAGCGTAAAAGAATGCTCACGAAATAATCCCAACGACAGCGCGCGGCATAGCAATTTGTAGCAGCTGTCGTGTAGCCATAGTGAGAACGTGCCCATTTAAAACAATGTAATAATTATTTGACAGGCGATGTCGCGCGACGTCGCGTAGTCATTGGACAGTAATACTATGACTGCAGGAAAGTAACTTGACCGCTAAGATACCTGCAGTTTGTCAAAAACTTACCCCAGCTCATCATCAAGCATCATCCTGCATTTTGCGAGGGTTCATTTAACCCTTTCACACCTGACGGGACATATGCTGTCCCAGCCTGCAAAAATTTTTAAATTACGGCTGGGACAACGTCTGTCCCAGTTACAGTATCTTCATTACGTTTTTTAATGATACGCTTAACAGCACGCGTAAATAAGATGTTGGTCATAAAACGAACAATAAAAGCATTATGAAATTTGAAAGAGGTCTGAGTTACTCTCAAGTCTCGCCAAAAGTAGTTTTACTTTAATTTTTAAATGTTGAGAAATGTAGAAATGTAAAAGTTAAGGAACGACATCTATGAAGATATGACTTAACCTAACCGAAACGTCAATTCCGAGTTTAGTTACTGTCATTTGCGACTAAAGAAGTTTTACTTCAATTTTTTTTTCGATATCTTTCCTATTTTCTTTTTCTCAATGAGTCGAAAGAGAACTTACTCTGATGACGAACTGAGGCAGAACGCTTCTATTAGTGACACTTGTGAATCTGAATACTCTCCACTTCAGAGTCCACATCAGAGGAAAGCAGCGAAGAGGAGAGCAACGATGAAATCGTCCCAAACAATCACAATGATTTGTATGATGCAAAAGAGATCCAGAATCAGAATCCGCCATCATATTTATGGTCCTGTGCAAGTAACATTACACCACGTATGCCACTAGTTAACTACATCAAGGGAGAAGCAAATTTTTCGACTGAAACGATGCGACTGAATTGAATTTTTTCTTCAAACTCTTTCCAAAAAGCTTATTCATTTACATCGCCCAATGTACGAACGAAAGGATAGAAATGTTAAATGAAGGTCTCAAGAAAAATGAAGCAAATTCATCACCAGGCAGTCGAAACGCTGAAGTCAAAACGCATCATATGACTGACCAATTTGAAATCATGACAGTAGTTGGAGTAATGCTGATCAAGCGTTACAATCGGGTACCCCAAATGGCCCACTATTGGTAAGTCCCACTGGCCCACTATTGGTAGTTCGCTGGAAAATGCAGCCATTCAAAAAGCGATGAGTAGGGATCGCTTCCTCTTTTTGATTTCAAAATTATACTTCAATTCCCCGAAGAAGCCTGCAGATGCTTCGAAATTATATTATATTGAGGAAGTAGCTTCCTGCCTGAAGTACTCTTTTCTGAAGAGTTTCACTGACAGCACAAGGCAGTCAGTAGACGAGTCAATGATAAAATTCAAGGGATGGAGCTGCCTGAAACAGTACCAACCCTTGAAACCAGTAAAGAGGGGTATCAAAGTTTGGGAACGCTGCGATTCTAAAACGGGATACGTTTACGACTTTAACATTTACACTGGGAAAGAATCTTCAGTGACCGAAGGAACTCTAGGAGAACTCGTGGTGAAAAAGATTGTTTCTACAGTGAAGATTCCCCAAATCATAATCTGTTTTGACCCATTCTTCACTTCTGTGAATCTGATGTATACCCTGTCCCATGGATGTGTCGGCACCTACATGAAAGGACGAAAAAATACACCAACATTTCCGAATGCAAGAAGAGTAGAAAATCAGAGAGGTGAATCTATTTTCCAAGCTACAAGCGAGGGAATAATTGCTGTGAAATGGATGGATACTAGAGAAGTTTTCGTCATGTCGAATTGCCGTAGCAATGAATTAACTACGGCGATTAGAACTCTAAAAGATGGTTCTCAGAAGGAATTCTCCTGCCCATCAATGGTATCCTTTCACAATGAGTTCATGGGTGGGGTTGACCTCTCTGACCAACTGGGAACGTGCTATGAGGTGGATCGAAAATCCAACAAATAGTGGGAAAAGGTATTCTACAGATTACTGATGACCTCGATTGTAAATGCTCATGTTGTTCATCAAGACATTACTGACCGAAAACGTCCCTTACTACCATTCCTCGTTGCTGCTGCTGAAAATCTCCTGAGATTTGGAAGTGCAAGTAAGGAAGTGAATACGCAAAGGCACTTCCTGCAAATCCACGTCATCGTCATCGCGATCGTCTAATGAAAATATAAGACTCTCGAATGTTGGAGAACATTTCCCAACTGAGGGAAAAACGCGAAGAAGATGTGCGTGGTGCGCAAAAAACAAAAAAGAGGCATGCTCAAAAATGCTATGCACCTCTTACAACGTGGCACTGTGCAAGATATGTTTCAAGCCTTATCACACCCTCAAGAAATTCAGACTTAAGATGCTACTTTCTATCCTAGAATTATTATTATTTTTTTTTTCTATGAGATTTCCTTCCTTGAGTTATCGTTCTTATTTTTTATATATATATATATATATATATATATATATATATATATATATATATATATATTAATTCCAGAAAAGGTTTTTTTCAACTATTATCACGTTGAGGTAGGGTGGAAATGGTGGGGAAAGGACAGGGGTGGTCGAGTAGTAGGTGTGGGTTTGCAATCAAAAGCAGCAGAGGGATATATGCTGTCCCAGCACTATCGTCTCTAGGATTACGACCGGGACATACCCTGTCCCTGCATTCAGGTGTTCTGGGTTTACGGCGGGACATACGTATGTGCCATCAATGAAGCTTGTAAATTCATTCTTGTCGTTGATGTGTCGTTATGAGATCAATTATGTGTCTCTTAGACTTTCAGACAGAAAAGTTATTTCATCGTAATAATCACTTTGACAAGAAATAACTGTTCCCGGTAATGAGGCGCACTAAACTGATTTTTCGCCGTATTGAAAGGGTTAAATTAGATGTGGGAACAATGGGTGTCTGTTCTGTTCTCATATGGGACCAGAATATGCCTCTATTGTAACGACTGAAGAAGAGAGGTATACCGGAGACCAAGAGAGTGATTTGCAGCATGCTGCATTGAAGAAAGGAATGCTTAAGGAGTTGGTTTCTGCATGATCTGGGGTGCATTTTCTATGGATTCACAATTTTTTTACATTACTCTTTTTTTGGTCCATGTAGTCCAATAAAGTTTCAACAGAAGTCAGTACCGTCTTGTGACAAATGTAATTGTTGGTATCCGTTTCACTTATATACTCAGAAACACTTTCTTTCTCTTCTGTTTTACTGATACAATATTTGCATTTTCCAAATATTAAAAACCCAGGATTGCAATCAAACCACTTTTCAAGGGTTTTCCAATCAATATTTTCAAAGCAATTTAAATTTTCAATTAAAATTAAATATCTTGTATCAATCAGTCTCTTCAGGATCAAATGTACTGCCACATGCATCTACTTCATTATTGAATTAAGAAGAATCTCTATGGTTGAACATGTTTTACTGGCTTTACTTTTAACCAATATTGTGCTATTGCATGTTAATTATTACATTCACTATCGGTTTTTTTTTGCAAAAGTTTGAAACAAATTTATTTCTGCAACTGGATAATTGAGAGTATACTGTATTAAGCCTTTCTGACTGACAGTCATCTGTAAGAAGAATCATTCCACAATTGGCTATCATGTCTAAGATGAGTCATTCTTTTTACACAAATAGCCAATTTGATTCAACTGATTTCGCACAATTGGGTATTTCAATAAAATTTTTTTGTAATATATATCATAAATCGAAAGCTCATATATAAGTTTTATAACAAAACTAGTTTTTGTTTTTTTTTCGTTGTAATTAAAAAGAATTGAAAACATATTTTTGAACTCGGTAGCGAAAACAGGCCGATGGCGTTGTGACGTAAGAAGGTTAATTTCTATCCGCGCATGACTTTGTTACAGTAGTTGTAGTAGAGATGTCAAATATGAAAAGTTATCATGCTTGTTTGGTACCATCGTGTAGGAGTACTACAAAGAACTCCTCAAAAAATGTTTTTAAATGTTTTGAAATTGTTAAACGTCTAAAAAAATGATTTTAAACAGTGCGCCGAAAAAATCCTAAAACGGCGACTTTATAAAGAATGTTTATGTTTGAATGTTAGAAAGAAGTTCTTCACTTACGACGTCACAAACAAATTATGGCGCGTTTGGAGTCACGTGATTATTTATAATTAAATTGTTTATAATTAATTTAAATTTTTTGTTTAATTTTTCGCAACGCACATCCGATTTATTTATAATAAGGTTTAAAACCTATACATACCTATACATACAAAAAATCGATAATTTTTTTTTTATTCAAAAACCCAAGTATTTATTATATAAAGGCAAAATTGTATGAATTATTTAAGACTATGCCAGATTAAACCACTTAAATACTATATTATACAGATAAAATTGGTGAACAATATATACAGTATTTTAGGGTAAAGAGCTGAGAGGCCAAAATATAAAGCTTGTTTGATATAACTATTTTAATGTGGGCATATAAACTAAATTTCATAAATTTATTTAGTCTCATAAAGAAACGTAGTTATTATATTTTGATATAGTAAATAAACTAAGACTAAAAAGACAAATAATAGATATATTATTAATATATTTCACTCACATTGGCAACTTATGGAGAAAGTACCAAATATAGAAATTGATTAATACTTCAAAAATTGGTTTTAAAGTTTTGAGTATGAAATATTCATATAAAAATTATGTTAATACTTTTTAGATTCATCTAATACAGTGATTTCCAATGGGTTTTGTGTTGACCCCTTGAGGTCAATGAAATTTTGAAATGGATTGATAGAATCCTCTATTGAGAAGTTCTCTATTGAGGATCGAATTTTAATTCTAATTAAATATATAAACCAAATAATTATATTATAAATCTCTCTAATTATATTATAAACCTTTATAAATCATGGTTTAATTTATGTAGATATTTTTTTTACTGTAAACAGATAATTTTACTCACATTTAATGAACGACAAAAATAACTTTTTTACGTCTAATGAACAATCATTAATTCTATTTTACTATCTAAAAATCAAAGTCCACAGTGATTTCGCATTTTCAAAATGTAATTTTTCAATAAACCGCTACAAAAACTTGAGTAATCTATTTGAAGTTTCTATATATACATTATTTATAGACTTTTTTATCTTATCTAACTAGACCATATAATATACTAATTGAATATATTAATACATTACATTGAATATTTAATGTAGTCATATCTACAAAATTTAATATAACGACTTTTATTCAAGGTGGGCAGGTATAAAATCTATTGAGTGACATTTTTTGACCCTTATTCATAACTGCACAAATAAATATATTTGCATTCATTCAACAAAATACTTTTTTCGATTTTGGGAACTAACTACAAAAATGACACTGGGTCTCATTTTAGGCAACAGTTCTTCCCATTAGCACCAACTCCTGCTGTGTTTTGTTTTAATGATTTTGTGGCGACAATGTAATTAAATTTGAGCAAAAACGTCATGTATTATTTATGAAGCTTATAATATCCAGACATACAATTATTTAGCTCTCATTGGAATTTAAAGCTTCGGTATTCTTGTCTTCTTCTTTACTCCGTAACCTGCTATTGCTGAGGTGCTCGACTTCCTGATTTGCGATAAATGGTGATGATTTAGGCGTCGGCGATGAAGATTCGCCGATTCTTAGGATCCCTACGTGTTTGCTCCACGTTTTCTTCGGTACTGTTGGTTGTATCGTCGGTTGGACAGAACGCTCTGGCCAAAGAAGTTTGTGCTGAAGTCTGCTGATGTCCATTCTGCATACTCGGCCAAACTATCTCAGTCTTCGTTGTTGGATCAGTTCTTCAAGTAGTTGATGAATGTCTTCTGTTCTTCAATTTAACTGGTTACCTTGATGTAAAATATTATTGATGATCTCATCTTCATTTTCTTCTACATAATTATTAGAGCCGCTTTCATTTGTAAAATAAAATGGGCACAGTTTCGTCCATACACCATTCATGTTTAAAGTCTTAACTTCAGACCACGCACGACCTTAATTTTTTACAGCTCCATAAATGTTATATTTTTTCCAAATTTCTTTTAGTGTTATGCAGTTCTACTCATCTATCGCCTCAATAGCTTGCTTAAATGTATGACGCAAATAATATTTTTTTAGAGAAGCGATAACGCTTTAAAAAACCTAACCTATCCTAACCTATATTTTTTACAGCTCCATAAATGTTATATTTTTTCCAAATTTCTTTTAGTTATGCAGTTCTTCTCATCTATCGCCTCAATAGCTTGCTTAAATGTATGACGCAAATAATATTTTTTTAGAGAAGCGATAACGCTTTGATTCACGGACTGCTACAAGGACGTTGTATTAGGCGGCACGTAAATAACTTTGACGTTCATGTGCAAATCATTTAAGTAAGAATAATAACTTAAAAGGAATGTTGATCTCCTTGCAATTTTTTTTCAGCTCGGGTATAAAATTTTTGAGACAATATTCTTCACGATTTCTTTCTACGCCGAAATTGATTACGCTTGATTTCCGAATAACAGGCAATAAATCTTTAAGAATATTTTTAGAGCTCTATTTAGCTATATTTAAGCGCGACAAACTAAAAGATATTTAACTTTGTAATCTCCTGAATAGTTCAGCCTTATATCCGGCATAAATTTCTCTTCCATCGCTATGTATGATCGATCTTTCATTTTCTTCCAAAATATACCTGTCTAGTAAACATTGAAAATTTGTCTTATCCTTCAGGGTTTATTATATTTTCAAGAACTCAAGCAGCGGTGATATCGGCACAGGCTGTTATCTTAACGATTAGGAAATTTCTGCGCTTCTTAAATCTCTGAAACCTACTATGGCTTGCTCTGAATGGCGAATCAGTTGAATTCTCACCTTTCTTAATTAAGTCTTCATATAAAGATGTTGCCTTTTGTTATATGAGATTAAGACTAAGAGGTATTCCGCGTTGTTGTTGACTTTGCATCCAAATGGCTAACAGATTTTCCATTTACATCATAATTTCTCTTCTCTTAAAAATAATTTAGTTAGACTATCTGATAGAACTTTAGATAGACTATCTAAAGATCTATCTTTAGATTTTTTCATAGTGATTGTTCTTCTATTCTTTCGTCCGCACTTCACACTTTCGCTATCTTTACGTTTTTCACTCATGCTCAAATGATACTATTTACAGGTAATACAGTAATTAGAAGGAAAAAAACAAAAAAAACGAACAAATTAAACAACAAAACGTAGAAAGAAATACTTTGTACGCATACATATGTACTGTAAATGTTGTTATCTACGACCACTATTGTAAATGCCCATTATTGTACATCCTAACACACACGTATGTAAAAGTCCGCGATTAATGTTATGTAATAATTCAAAAACACCCATGAGCGTTTGGTTAACGATTCGTTGATTGGTTGAGAGCTACGCGTTGATACTATTTTTAAATAATAGTACTCCTTGATTTTCAAACAATCATTAAACATCATTCATATAGAAACTGTCATTCGTTCCGTTTTTTCACGTTTAAATCAAACGAAAACTACAAATAAGTACTAAAGAAAAAGGTATGTAACCATTACGAATGTATTTCTTTTTATTTCTATCAAGTTAGATAAGGTCGAGTAACAGTTATATATGAAAATACAACCGGTGTGAAACTGGTAATAACTTTCAGCAATAAAAATTTTGCGTAAAATTTTTATTTCAAAAGGCTATAACTTTCTTATTGATAGGGATTTTTCAACATTTTCTTCACAGAACTGTTCCACAGTAAGTCACCTCATAAAATATTCCAACAAAATGTAACTTTCTTTTTATACGTAGGCATAATAATCATATTAAAGATCAACAAATATTCACATTTACTCACTTCTTAAACGCGGAACGTCAAAGTGTATTATTTTCCAAAATTTTCCAACATAATTTCCACCATTTATTAGGCCACAGTATTACCTTCATTTCTGAAGCAGGAATTTTTCAAAAATTCCTAATAATAAGCGCACAGCGATTATTTAAAAAAGTGCATTCCAGGCAGTTGCCATTTAATAGAAACATCCAAAGAAGTAGTAATTTTCAACATTTCTCAATTTTTCTTTCAAATATCACTAGAGAATGAATGTACCTAACAACGAAATAAAACATTTTTCGAAATATAAGAAAACAATTGAATATCGACCAAACTTAAAATGCAGCTACTCCACGTAGCACCGTTTCATAGCCAGAACGTCAAATTGCAGTAAATTTTAACTTTTCTCAAATTTTCTTCCATACATCACTAGTGAATAAATGTACCTAGACATGTGTAAAATCTTTTGCAAAAATTCGCAAAAGTAAATGTATTCCACCCCACTTTCGTTCGCCGGGCACTGTTTTATTGCTGGACCGTCAAATTGCTCGAAATTTTAACTTTTCTAACATTTCCTTTCATTTTCTACTAGGGTATGAATATATCTACTTAACTGTATAATCATTTAAAAAAATTCGCTAAAATAATTGCATTTGACGATGACTTAAAATGCACTCACTCGACGCCGCACTGTTTTATTGCTGGACCGTCAAATTGCTCTAAATTTTAACTTTTCTCACATTTTCTTTCATTTCCTATTAGGGGATGAATATATCTACTTAACTATATAAGCATTTAAAAAAAATTCGCAAGAATAATTGCATTTGTCGATGACTTAAAATGCACTCACTCGACGCAGCACTGTTTTATTGCTGGACCGTCAAATTGCTCAAAATTTTAACTTTTCTAACATTTTCTTTCATTTCCTATTAGGGGATGAATATATCTACTTAACTATATAAGCATTTAAAAAAAATTCCCAAGAATAATTGCATTTGACTATGACTTAAAATGACTTACTCGACGCAGCACTGTGTTATTGCTTGACCGTCAAATTGCTCTAAATTTTAACTTTTTTCACATTTTCTAGTGACATGTGAAAGAAAATTTAAGAAGAATTAAAATTTACTGCAATTTGTCGGTCCAGCAATAAAACAGTGCTGCGTCGAGTGAGTGCATTTTAAGTCATCGTCAAATGCAATTATTTTTGCGAATTTTTTTAAATGCTTAAATTTTTAAGTAGATATATTCATCCCCTAATAGGAAATGAAAGAAAATGTGAGAAAAGTTAAAATTTAGAGCAATTTGACGGTCGAGCAATAACACAGTGCTGCGTCGAGTGTGTGCATTTTAAGTCATCGTCAAATGCAATTATTCTTGCGATTTTTTTTTAAATGCTTATAAAGTTAAGTAGATATATTCATCCCCTAATAGGAAACGAAAGAAAATTTGAGAAAAGTTAAAATTTAGAACAATTTGACGGCCGAGCAATAAAACAGTGCTGGATCGAGTGAGTGCATTTTAAGTCATCGTCAAATGCAATTATTTTTGCGATTTTTTTTAAATGGTTATACAGTTAAGTAGATATATTCATACCCTAGTAGGTAATGAAAGAAAATGTTAGAAAAGTTAAAATTTAGAGCAATTTGACGGTCCAGCAATAAAACAGTGCCCGGCGAACGAAAGTGGGGTGGAAGAAAAGAACATTTACTTTTGCGAATTTTTTCAAAAGCTTTTGCACATGTCTAGGTACATTTATTCACTGGTGATGTATGGATGAAAATTTGAGAAAAGTTGAAATTTACTGCAATTTGACGTTCTGGCTATGAAACGGTGCTACGTGGAGCAGCTGCATTTTAAGTTTGGTCGTTATTCAATTGTTTTTTTATATTTCGAAAAATGTTTTATTTCGTTATTAGGTACATTCATTCTCTAGTGATATTTGTAAGAAAAATTGAGAAATGTTGAAAATTACTACCTCTTTGGATTTTTCTATTCTATAAAAATTTTTGCCAGTTTCACACCGGTGAAAATACAACAGTTTGTTTATGATAATGTTAAATAATGTACCTAATAAGAAATAAATTTGTTACATCAAACATATTTTTCTTATTAAACAGAAACAAATTAGTGTGGTCGTAGATAAAGTATAGTACATGACTCGAGTTGTAAGGTAATTACGTAATATGCATCTTACAACTCTTGTCACGTAATATACTATTAACGTAAAAATTAAAAAATAAACTTGACTGTACATAAAAAATAACCAACTGCACTTTAATAGTAAACAAATGACATACGACTACAGTCCAAACACAATTAAGAACCTCTCACGCTCATGTTCGTAAATAGAGGACTGCCTGTAATTATAAACTAAAAGATCTGCAAATGAGTGGATGAGTGAATCTAACTGGATTTTTGGTAAATGGTAATACATCCATTTCTTCATGTTTAATATAAGTATCCTTCATGTGTATCCCCTTAGCTAGATTTTCCGAATATGGTAAAACCCGTTTTTATCTATTTTGTAAGAGGAATCTAACTTCCATTTTTTACTATTGTGGCATCTTCGGTTTTAGGGATATAGGTTATAAAAATGTTCATCCCCGATTTTCAGCCCCCTTAATCGGATTGTTAAAAAAATGGCGAAACTGTTATTTATAAAAACGAATCTTTATACCAAATATCATATCTGTAACAGCTTTTTTTCAGCTTCTGAGATATAGACAACCCAGTAAAAAAACTTTGGCCCACATTTTCACCCTCTTATAATAGAAATTTCCAATAATCCTTCCTTAGTAGCAACATCCTTGTATGTCTGTAGCGATTTGAGCTGTATTATTTATTTTCAATGTTGATAAGCTAGTCTTATCTAATTTAAACTTTACCCCACCGTAACATTCATTTGCACTTTATTTAAAGTTTTCCATACTTTTTTATCTATTTATTTAAATCATTTTAGTATTTAAATAAACTATTGGGCATGTCACTATTTATAAAAAAATGAGGCTATAAAACTACATGAATTCAATTTAAATATACTTTTAGGTAGCAAAATCAATATACTACTCAGGTATATTAGATGGATTGATCCACATTGCAAATACAGAAGGTCCACAGGCTTTGTGGAGTGGATTATGCCCTTCGTTAATGTTAGCAATAAATCCAGCAATACAATTTACTGTTTATGAAGCATTAAAAAGGAAAACCAATGTAAAAACTGCAACGTCTTTCTTCTTATTAGCTGCATTGGCTAAAACAGTGGCAACTATAGCTACCTATCCGCTTCAATTGGCTCAAGCTAAACAAAGACATGGAATAAATAGTGAGATGAGTACAGCTGCTCTTATACTATCAATTTTGAAGAAGAATGGACCTGCAGCATTATACCAAGGAATGGAAGCGAAACTCTTACAAACAGTTTTGACTGCAGCCTTATTTTTCATGACATATGAGAAAATAGTTAGGTTTGTTTTTATGATTCTTATGAGATCACACAAGAAGATTTAGATTAAATTTAATTTTGTGTAAGTTTATAAATAGTGCCAGTGTATTTATATAAATTCCATTTTAGGAAATGTTTTTATTTTATTTAGGAAATGTTAGTTCAGTATTGATTTTTACGTTCAAGTAAGACAGTCATAATCAATGCATTGTGTATTTTTTTATCAGTGATTTCCATACTAGTCTGGTTTATGTTTTCTGTTATCTTTTTACTTTAGTTTTGTTTTGGGTATCTATGCTTTTAAAAATTATTTGCGGATACAACATGTGTTTTAATTTACCTGACTTTTCACTGGCTAAACATACTGCACACACAAATTCTAAATTTAGAGAAAAATCAATTTGACAAGTTACATAAGTTTAGGTATATAAATTGGTAAAACAAATTCTTTTATTATTGATTAAACATTTTAGTAGTATTTTCAGTAAACAATTTAGACATTTATAATTTAAGTTAAGTTATAAAATATTTCGGAACATTATGTAGCAACTTTTGTAGCCTCTCATTTCAAAGTTATTTTTCTGGACTTTTTTGTCTAGTATTATCACATTAGATTTATCTAACTTGTTTTTATATATCACCGATTTTTCAGTTTAGAGTCAAGTTTTTTAGTTTTTGAGTTAAAAAGAAAAATCTATAATATCAAAATGTTGGTAACCGGTACGTTCACTGCATCCGTTGCACCGCGGAATCTTCAGCCTAGGAACTTTAATCGTTCGGCAATTTCACCGCATTCAATTCAAAAAATATCTAAACAAAAATATAGGATAATACATTGGTATTTAATCTTCTTTAAATTACTTTACTACTAATTTATTTTCCTATATTTTTGTTTATGTATTTTTTTAATTGGATGCGGTGAAATTGCAGAACAGTAAAATGTAGGCAGTGAATCTTCCTAGCGGTGAAAGTTCCTGAGGTGATGATTCCGCGGTGAAACGTATGTGGTGAAAGTTCACTAAAGCCGAAATGTTAGTGACTGATCTATAGTCAGACAATTGTTGTTAACCTTGTCAGTTTCAATTATTCTATCTACACCTTTTCCAATTGTAATTCAGAAAGCGTCAAATTTAATTCAGAAAACCTCAATTGTAATTCAGAAAGCGTCAATTGTGATTCAGAAAGCGTCTATTGTAATTCAGATAAGTTAATTGTAATTCAGAAAACGTCAATTGTAATTCAGAAACGTCAATTGTAATTCAGAAATAATTATTAAATATTAAACATAATAATTATTAAATATTATAACACAATTAATATAAAGTTTAAATAGTTCAAAACCCAATTTTTGCATAAACCCAGAAAAATGCTGCTCTGTGTACATTTATTCCACAAGAAGTGCGCACAACCTATAATCGATGTTGTAGATAGTGCTTGTCCTATCCGCGGAACAATAATGATTGGAAAGGAAGTAATTGAAAGAAAAAAAAAATAGCGTAAAAGACCGTGAAAGGATAAGATAATAAAGTGCAAACAGAGGTCATGATTGTATAGCTTAGGCTGCAACGCTATGTAGAAATTAAATATAAGACCGCGTATTATTGGATCCAATCCGGGATTGACAAAATGTTGCCAAAAGGTGGTACAAAGCCAAAAATTCTTTCTGATGATCAAATTGATTTGATGGTTTCGTGGATAGAAGAAGACTGTGCCATAACATTAAAGCAATTAAAAGAAAAGGTTATGAATAATTTCAACAAATTGTTATCTGTGTCAACCGTAGGCAATTACTTAGAAGGCCGACTGTTGACTATAAAAGGAGTAAAAAAACCTGTTTTATACAGGTGCAACGTGGCGTACAACTGAGGCGAACAAATCAAAACGAGCTGAATACGTACAATCCTTGAACCAGTACATACAGCAGGGGAAACAAATTGGATGGATGAAACAAATTTTAATTTGTTTTGTCGTCGAACGGCCTCTCGTTCGCAAGAGTTGGTAAAAGAGCAGTACAACATCCTTCAGCATCAAGAGGTCCTAACATTCAATTAATTGGAGCAATTTCAACTAGGGCAACCGTATACATGGAACGCAGAAGGGGTTCATTTACTGCGCAGTTAGGGTAGTTATTTTAATGCAAAAGTGGCAAGATATGGAAAATCAACTGGAAGATTTGGTGATTGTTGCGGACAACGCACCTTGTCTTTCAAAAGAGTTATCAATGATACAGCAGCTTCTCTATTGCGGCTAGGACCCTATTCTCCTAGGATCATATTCTTTTGGAAAAAGCCTATGCCAAGATCAACATTCGTGCCCCAAACGTAGTCCATGTCCTGAAGTAATGTAACAAAGATTAATCTATGTAGTTGGAGGACATTATAGATTATGCAACGAACACCATAACTGGGGGTGATTGCGCTCGTGCTGTGCAACACTGTACAGTTCACCAAGCTACTGCCTTGGCAATGAATGACATGGCGGTCGGTCGATAATTTATTTTAAAAAATACTACGAAATACTATGTATATACTTGAATCTTCATCGCAACTTTTTTGATATAATAAAATATAAATTAATAAGCTAATAAAACTTGTTTTATTTCTGAATTACAATTGACTAACCTGAATTAAAATTGACGCTTTCTGAATTACAATTGATGCTTTCTGAATTACATCTGACTAATCTGAATTACAATTGACTAAACTCAATTACAATTGACGCCTTCTGAATTATAATTGGAAAAGGTGTAGTATTGTTCATTTAATTTTGTCTAGTTCTATTTGTCTATTGTAATCTATCTGTGTTATTAATTTAAGTTTGGTTTTTAATTAATTTAAGTTTTGGTTTGGACCCGTAGGGTGGTTTATAGAATAATGTCTATAAAGTTTCGTAAAACCTCGTCTTTTTCTCGCGCCAGGCCGTTAACGGTCCATACCGATATGTGAATGAATTCAGACATTACCTAACCTAACCTACCACATTTTTAACTTCTGTAGCATTCTTGCTCCTAGTTCTTGAAGAAGAATTAGAATTTCTACCTTCTTTGTTATGATTTTATATTAATTTGAAACAATATTTAATTTTTATTAATGTTGCGGCGCGGCGAATTATACTAAGGGATTGCAAACCGGATCTGGTAATCCGGCATTACTAAACTTTTACCGGATCCGATACCAATCTACCGGATCCGGTCACCAGTGATGCTAATTTTTGGTAAAATAATCGCGCATGAGTGGTATTTTAAATACGTGTTATGGCATGGCATTACATGGTTTTTTCAAAACCTAAATTGATTTTGTGATAAATAATGTATACTTAAAATAATTACCGTATTTTTCGGTATATAACCTTTTTTCTAAAAAAATTGCCTCTAAAACGTTGTAGGTGCACAAAAAGTAGGTTAAATTTTAGGGTGCGCCTTAACACCTTCAAATACGGTATTTATAGTAAGTTGATTAAACTAAATAGTTATAAACTCATATTAACCATTGTGAAATTTCTTTGACAGTTCTAACAATCATTCAAATTTTATCATTTTGTGTCATATGAAACAATTTTACCCAATCATGTCAACATTACACTGATAATTGCATTCAGTGCAATTAACAATCACTATGACAACACTATTGAGTTTGACAACTTCATTGCAAATAAATTTCAAAATGTTACGTTTTGGCAATGTTCAAAGTATAAATGCGCTAATAAAAAAAATCCCAGAAATACAACTTACAGTCACAAATTTATTTGGGGAATATTTATGGAATTTTGCTGCGAACGAGAATATGAATTAAATGAATATAGAAGCTTATTAGAAGAACTGTCATTGATACTAAAAGATTGGGCGATCAATATGAGAAAGAAAGACGAGACCGAATTTAAAGAAGCAACGGTGAGGACAATGTGGAACGTTTTCGTGCAAAGTTTTGCAAGATGCAATCAGGAAAAAACTACAAGCAGATCCATGTAAACGTAAGTCCAGTTCAGTTTCGGTAAATTTGTCTGAAGTTAACAAAATAATATTGCTATAGGATGAAAATACTCCTCAAGGTCTTATGTGTAAGTTTTACCATATTGCTGCTGTAGGATTAGCGTGGCGAGGAGAGGTAGTTATACTGGTGTTTTTTTTTTCAAATCGAGAAAAATAACGATGACTCTCCAACAAATCGCATTGAATACAATCCAGTGTTCAGTAAAATGTGCCAAGGTGGTTTTAAATGCTATACAAGTAGTAAATGGTTGGTTTCCAATTGTAAAAGACCAAACTGCCCTGTACTCTTTTTCATAAACTGATATCAAAACGAGGCGACAATATTAACTCACCACGACTGTTCTTAAAACCAATTCGACACTGGAAAATTGAAACTGACAAATGGTACAATAATGTACCTGTTGGAAGAAATGCAATAAATTGATGGACTAAATCTGCTGCTGAGGCAATTGGCTTGAATGTAAAGGACAAAAAGATAACAAATCATTCAATTAGATCAACTGTTGTTAGCGAATTGGCAAAAAGAGGTGTAGAAGAATAACAATTGCTGAAAATTACTGGTCATAGCAATCAAAATTCTATAAAACCATACTTAAATCTCAATAAAGGACACCACAACAAGATCATAAATATTATGCGAGGTATCTTCTATAGATGAGAACAGCAATGAATCTAATGTTAAGTTAAATTTTAATAATTGTACTTTCACTAACTGTACTTTTAATAAATAAATAATTGTTTGGTTGTGAGTTATAATTTTTTTTGTCAAAAAAATTTCCGCCCAATATCCCTTGGACATTGACACCACAATTGGACAATTGCCTTGGACAATTGCCTCATAATTTTATGACAAATTTTTCAAGCTCGTTGCTTGGTAACAGCCCTCAGCCTTCACTATTACCAAGGAACGAGCTTTCGATTGTCATAAAATTATCTCGTCTATTATGAATGTCCTAGGGATATTACTACTGAAATTTTTTTGACTATTCTAACAACGAATCAAATTTTGTCATTTTGTCTCATATGAAACAATTTCACCCAATCATGTCAATATTACACTGATAATTGCATTCAGTGCAATTATCAATCACTATGACAACACGATTGAGTTTGACAACTTCATTCCAAATAAATTTCAAAATGTCACGTTTTGGCAACGCGAATGTTCAAAGTATAAAAGCGCTAATAAAAAAAAAAACCCAGAAATACAACTTAGTCACAAATATATTTGGGGATTATTTATAGAATTTTGATGCGAACGAGAATATGAATTAAATGAACATAGAAGCTTAAAAGAATTGGCGTTGATACTAAAAGATTGGGCGGTCAATATGAGATGGATATGAGAAAGACGAGTTATGTTTTGTTGTGTTGAGTTATAATTTTTTTGCCAACAAATTTTCCACCGAATATCCGTCGAACATTTACAAATGCCTCATAATTTTATGACAAATTTCTGAAGCTCGTTGCTTGGTAACAGCCCGAAGCCGAAGGCTGGGGAACGAGTGAGGAACGAGCTTTCGATTGTCACAAAATTATCTCGTTTATTATTAATGTCTTAGGGATATTACTACTGATAATTGTGCCATTCATTAGAGAGATTCATCATAATGTCTGTCATAAATGTAAGAATAAGACTTGTTAGCATGCTCAAATAACTAATTGTTGTGATCTCAGTAGATTAAGTAAAGTTTATTATGGTTAGATTTAATAAAGTTAAATACTCAAATTTGATGTGTGAAATTTAAGTAGTTACCTAAACTGTACTAGATTTTTAATTGTTTGTCTAATTATAAATGTGTGTGTGTGTGTGTAAACTACCTATATAATACACTCACTTGATTATGCTGGAAACAATACCTGGATATTCTGATCGGATCAACCGAATTTCCGGATCGATGGAAATTCGGCCAGATCCGGCCGGATTGAAAATGACGCTGGATTGTGATCCCTAGTTATACCAGAGCGGGCTGCAATTGCTCTGTCATTGGCCTCAATAATGTCCTGAGTCCTGAGTGCATGCTTCGTCGATTTGCTTGGTGCAATTTCTTTGCAATTTCCAATTTCTGCTGAGGTTCACAATTCCTCTTTCAGAATGCTGTTTGCAATAATTATTAAAATGTTTATTTCAATAATTATTACATGGAGATCTAACAATATTTTTTTGTGTATATTCAACATAACATGTTATTATCATATTTTACCTTACCTTATTATTATCATATTATATTAATTTATCACACCAGGGAATAAATATCACACCAGGGATATGTAGTAAAAATATCAATGGTGTGCCGATCATATGTTGTATCTGCAATTTATCAATAACTGGAATGAATGTAATTAAAACAATCATCTCACACTCTTGAGTTTAAGATCAACCCGTAAGTCATTTGAAATCAAACATTGGAAAATATCAACTATGCTAGAAATAATAATTGTGCTAGAAAAAGTTGGAGCCAACGCATGTATAATATAAGGAAAGTTCTTACTTACACCAATCCAGTGGATCTATCTCTTACAACTTGTGCATAATGTGTATTAGATTTATTATAAGATTACGTAACTTGGTTTAGTCCAATTTTGCACTTATAACATTTGCATGGTTGATCATCATTATTATTTAATTCAAGAAATGGTTTAAAAAATAGATGAATTATATAAATATATTTTAAAAAATATTTTACAAAATTATCAATATAGACAAAATCAATAGTTTTCTAAGGAATGATAACGTTCAAAACAGTCTCCTATATGTAATGATACTTTACAAAAGCCACAAATGTATCTCGTCTCACCACGTCTTTTATGAGCTTGGCACACCCGACACCGTCTTGTAGGATATTTTGTTTTAACACTAGGCTTTATAGTTTCTAGTTTATGTTTCTTCAGGTCTCCTGATAATCTTAAGGGATGATCACGTCTTGCAGTTTGTCTGGATGTTGCAGGTTCCAGTTTTTCATCACTTAATTCTGTACTTCCTAATGCCCATTGACGTCCAATCATATAAATGAATTTTTTATATTCAAGTTTTTTCTTATTTGTAATATTATATATATGGTACGAGTTGAATATAGCATAGTTAATCAAGAACATTACTACTCGCTTGGTCCATTTTGCAGTTTTTCTCATAACTGAATAATATGATAAGTATTTATCTGCATGGTCAGCTTCATTCATGAATTTGTTGTAATCAACAATACATGATGGCTTTTTAATTTTCTGTCCTGTCTTTCGATTGATCTTGTCAGTTTCATAAAAGTCGGCTGAATGTATATTTGATATCATTCTAATGTCTTCCTTGGATCTCCAGATCTGTAACAAAGTTTGTTTTTTCCTGCGATACATTGACTCTTGTTCTTGTAATTTAACATTTTTTAAACAGTCTGGTAAACCAGCATTTTTTTGTATAGTACCACAGGTTCTTAGTCCATTTTTCAATAGCATTTCAGTATTTGCTACACTGTTATAAAAATTATCCATGTATAAATGATGCCCTAGGTTGTAATGGGGTTCTAATATTGTTTGAATTGCATCCACCAATCGATAGTTTTCTGCAGTATAAATTTTAAAATTACAAATATATCCAGAGGTGCTTTCACACACCATTCTTGCAACGATCCCAAATTTTCTAATTTTTTCAGCATTATGTATTCTTAATGCTAATCTTCCCCACCATGGTATAATGGTTTCATGTAAAGATAATTGTTGCTTCGGTTTATACACATTTAGAAATTTTGAGTTGAAATAATCCACTACTGGTTGAATTTTGCCCAACCTTCCATTGCCTGTGTTGGTTAGGTTATCTGAAAAGTGCCAGGACTGCCATATTTGCCGAAATCTATCTCTGCTCATAACTTGGGAATAAATAGGTGTTTCACATCCTGGATCAGTGGTCCAATATTCATCTCTAGTATCCTTTCTTACTCTACCCATCATCAACATCAAACCTATGAATTTCCTCATTTCTGTAATGGAAATGTCTTTCCATTTTAAACTTTTGGGGCAAACCTTAAAAGTATCATTATTCTGATTATGGTACTTATTTGATTCATCAATAAAAAGAGTAAACAAATCATCACCTATAAATAATTTCACTACTTCTGCTATGTCGGTGGAATCAGATGGTAATATTTTCACACCTGGTTTGCCTAAAAATGTTTCTAAAATTGGCATTTCGTCAATAACTGACCATTCTGATTCATCTTCAATCATGGGCCAATCTTCATCATTTGCTATATTAGCATCTTCGGAACATTCACTCCCGAAATCTGAATGCTCACTACACGAATAGTCTGACAACTCATCAGCAATTATTTCCTTTTGATCGCGTGAATTCATTTTTCAAACTGTTAAAATTATGAACAAACAGTCCAACTTTATTCCAATAGGTTCAAAACAAAATGGCTTTTCCAGAAAGGTAAAAACATAGCTGAACACAGTCTCCCGCTGTTGACGGGTAATCGAAACGCGCTGGATAGGTATTACAGTCTACCCAAAGAGGATAGGATAGAGGGGAAGGTCTCCATAAGAGACAATGTTAAAATAGAGTATACGGTTTTTAGCGCTCCTAGTGTTTCTCCTGCAGACTAAAAAGAGAAAACGCGGTAGAATTCCGTTCAATTCAAATTTTAAATAATATATTTCATAATAATATTTAGTACAGTATAGAAAGAAAACATTAACGAAGTTGATAAATCCAACCCAAAATCGAAGTAAGCATAAATATCTGTAAATAGTATAAATAAATAATAATGCTAATAAAAATGATTAGGAATTAAGAATTTATTTCAGTAAAATGTGATAATTGGTACCTTGCTAAATACTTATTACATCCAATTTAATATATATATATATATATATATATATATATATATATATATATATATATATATATATATATATATATATATATATATATAAACTATATAATAACCAATATTATAATATACTCAAAATAAAAAAACAGTTATAATAATTTAAAATATGAAATGTCTATTATAATATTAGAAACATCCCATAACAAATTGACAAACTTTTTGATTCTTTTGAAATTTTAATAAATTATTTTGCCTAATGAGAGAAGCCGCCTTTGACCTTTATCAATTTTTTTTGTCAAACTACAAATTAATTATATATTTTTGAGAGAAAAAAAACAATTGTTTGTCTTGAAAAGCCGGCCATATAAAACACAATAAAACACAACTTGAGCAAGTAACTATTGAAAAAAAGCGGCAAATCTGCTTGCAGTTTTTTTTTTAGTATTAATCTTATGTTGGCACCCTGTATTTTACAAGAAGACATATTTTTGTTATAAACGAAGACTGTACTTAAACAAAAATAATGAATAATAGAGTTGTGAAAGATTATTGTGGCGTTTTTTTAGTTTTTTTTTACCTCTGGTTTTACAGTTGCTACTCTTATTCTTTTCAAGAGTAACAAGTCTAGTTGTTCTTTTTTTAAATATTTTTTTTACAAAAATTTAGAGATATTTACAATATAATTTTTAGGTAGAAAATGTAAATTTCGTCGCTATTTACTTGTTTTTATTTGATTTTCTATTTTATTAAAAATGTATTGGTTGTTTGCTGAAAAATTTCAAAAGTTTTAGAGTAGTTGGTGACGCATGGAATGTTCTATAAATTACTAATATTTCGACAAAATCGAAATTGATTCTTCAAGAGTAGTAACAGACAACTTCTTAAATATTTCTGACAAATATATATGTAAAAAAGTTTGGCAAATCTAAATATCATCTTATCAATAATTTTTGGTCTTTATTATTGGTCTAATAATAATTGGTCTTTCAATCAATATCTTCTTAATGGTCTTCTTTTTCTTGAGGTTTCTTCGCTGATGGCCCTTCTGAAGTCAATGTCACAAATTTTTACATTTTCTTTTTATTTTTCTTTGCAGCAGTAAGCGCGTCAGTTGACGTCTAATGAACCTAGCTTCCCAGAAACAACGTGATTTTATAAATATTTAAAAAAATATATCAGTTGATTTCAAAGAAGACAATTGAAAATCTGTACACTCATTCGATAATTCTGAATTTAAACGAACTGATACATTTTTTCTATACATGTAATTATCAATGATCTGTTTAAATTTTTTATCCCACCTCAACACAGCTGGGAAAAGCATTTCAGTAGAATAATAAGTCCATTTTTATCTACTTAATCTTTCATTATTGTACATAATTTATATTCATGATACGTAGAGTCACTTTTCGGTAAGATTAACAAATCAACACATTTTGGGTTCACGTCGAAAGTGTAAACTTTCTTAAAAACATCTTATTTCTTCTCGGTGTACTACATTGAACAGGGGTCTGCAGCTGTAATGATTGCTCAACTTCTTTTTCTTTGAATATGAAACCTCTGTCATTATGTGAGGAATCACCTAAATATGCAATATAAATATTAGTATTATTCTCAAGTATTTAGTTATTAGTAAAATTCTTTATATTTTTCTGTATTTCTATAAATAACTCAAACACAATACCTTTCAAAGACGGACATTCAAATATATTTCCTTGGTCATTGGAATAAATGACAAGAATTTCTGTACTTGTTTGGGGAGTATTTGGCACAACTTTAGGCATCTCGAAAGTCTTTCGAATTGGAAGTGTAGTTGGATCACCTTCTGACCCCTCCAAAGTCTTAATAGGTGGAAGTAAAGTTGGCACAGCTTTTGGAACTAATAATAGCGTTGGTGGAGTATTTTTTTTAATATATTTGCTTTCAAAATGATCTGAACAGATTAATACATTTTTTGCAGGTCCCTCGTACTGAGCAAACTCTTTCCATTGTTGGCGTCTATATAAATATATTTATATATTAATTAAAGTATTATCTTAATGTCTCTGATTAAAAAAAAATGATTGAAAACTATTTAAAAAATGCAGTGCAGACTATTATTTTGTGATTCAAAAGTGTTTGGAATTGTTTTAAATCATTTTAATTGATTTTGAGCTCCGCAATTTAAAACAATTCATTATTTATCTTTCTTCGAAAACCATGCAGATTCAAAAGACTTAATAGTATTAAAAATACTTTTGTAATAATCGTTTTTTTAAATCAGGTTAATTTTAAAGGGTTAAAAGTTTTTTTTTTTTATTCTAAACAACAACAAAAATGTTATATTCACATGTAAGGATCCATAATCAATTGCTAACCTTATACCAGAGACAAGTATCTAAAGATACTGCCTTATACTTTAAGAAATTATAATTAATTTTAAGTAAAATTTCCTTGCATGAATTCATCCTTTGGCCATCTAAAAAAAGTGTGATTTTTATCTTGATCAGCTCTTCTACTGCACCCTTTCACTTTACACAGATCGCGCGCAACCATATTTTTCGTTGTTAATAACAAAAATAATTTTATTAAAACTGAACTCTTGAAAGGAACGATGGTATTTAAACAATGCTGGGTATTACTTTTCCCTCCAAATTTCAGCTACTCAGTAACGCAGACGACTCAACAGAGGGCACTTGTGTCGATTATACGCGACCTTCTCCTCTATCCAATCCTCTTTGAGTCTACCGTTTGTTGTCCGTGTTTTATCAGCGCCGCACTTAGGTATAAGCTTAAACAGTAATTATTCAGGAGCCAGATGAAATATACACGTGGTAAATATTCAGGATTTGTCAACATTGTGCTATTTATTGCTGAATTGGAGGAATATAAATTAAAAAGGTTTGGAGCGCTGACGGGAAAGCGGTGATTTAACATTTTATTAAATCTACTTTTACATACAATTTTAAGATTATGTTATTCGGAATAGTATTCGGTACAGTTTAAAACAATAGTAAAAAAGTAATCCTCCAATCAGAAAACAATTTGCATGAAAATTAAAATCATTGTAAATCCTACAGAGTCAAGTTATGTTTTGTATTAGATTGCAGTCGAAAATACCGTAGTTAATTCACCGGTAACAAATTCCTTATTTCAATTTTTCTCACTAACATTTTTTTGCATTACCTACCGATAATAATGTGCCCCCTTGAATCGGCACTGATGAAATGCACATATAAATTGCAAAATGTACAAATAATTTGTAAAATTTAAATGGAGATTGGTCAAATTCAAGTAAGTATAATTAAATGAATATGCAATAAATTAATATGCGAAATTTACTTATAACGTTTTAACATTGAATTTAAAAATTCAATTCAAAAAAAAAATTCAAAAAATGTTTTAACCACTCTTAATATGTAAATATATTATATAACTTTTTATTCAGTTATTTAAATGTAAACATTTTAGACGACTCGAGTTTCGACTGGTGAAGGTCATTTTCAAGTGTCGAATATATTACATTTTTGCATATGAAGTGTACCGCACGGAGTAACGGTCGCAACCATCCTATTCAATTATATTTCATCATCATCATATGGCGCTACAGCCCAAATCGAGCCTTGGTCTCCTGGATCCTAGCCCCACATTCCAGTCTGTCCGTCGCCGTTCTCCTCCGCGCTCTTTCTTATCCCCAGTATTTGGTGTGCATCTTTTCTCATCTCGCCCTCTCAGTCCAACATTGGCCTATCTTGCATTCTTGCGTTTAGCACTCTCTTTGGGAGTCGCGAATCATACATCCTCAACACGTATCCTAGAGAGCTCGTTATTGTGTCTGGGCCTTCGTACGTTGCCATCCATGATCGGTCCCAGTATTCTCCGGAGCACTGTGCGCTCGAAGATGTCTACTGCACTCTTTGTTTTCTCTGTCATAATCCAGGTTTAACTGCAGTAGCACGCGATGTGTCTTATGATCGTTTTGTTACATATTGTAGAATACGTACGATAATATTTAAATATCGAAAAAAATTGTAAAAAATTGTCGAGAATTAGCTCGAAATATTAACGAGTTCAAGAACAGTACTAAAAGGCAACACAATTTTCAACGCTTCTTGGACATCCAAACACATAAAATTCCGCCCTTCGCAAAGCCGTTAGTTATCTTTTGAGAGCTGTGGTTTCGAGAATAATCGAGCAGTGGGATGTTTTACAATTTTATTTCACTGGACAAGTACTAGAGGCGCGACCGCTTGCTGTTGAGTAGATTCTTCAATTTCTTAATAATCCAATTATAAAACTGTATTACCCACTCAGAGTGGAATGTAGTCATGTGAAGTGAAGCAACCGAATTTGCAAAAATATAATATTACATCCGAGTTCCCGGCAGATATGAAATAGTTCTAGGGTACTTTGTGCAAAATTTCAATAGTTCTGCAGAATTTCGCGAAAAAAATGGAAAATACCAAAATTGAGCTAGCAACCACTTTTGAGAAAAACTGTGCGTTTTTACATATTCCTGTACCTCGACCATAGTTCTGGAGTACTTGATCAATTTTGCAAAAAGTGACATTTTGCAAAAAAATGAATTTTGAAAATTGCAAGAACAGTTCAATTCGCGGATCTGAATAGCACCCTAAGAGTTCTATCAAAGATCCCTTTGTTATTTTTGATAAAAACCTTAGTTCAAAAGATATTTTCAACAATAAGGGACCCGTTATTTTGAATGAAAATTTAAAAAAATCGCAGAACAGTTCTGTTTGCAGTTCCCGATAGGACTCTTAGAGTTCTATCGAAAATCCTTACGACTCTAGTCTGTAAAGTTAAAAATTGGAAAGATTTGGAAAAAATTGGACTTTACCAATGCGACGAAGTGAATATTAAAAAAAAAATCGGGCGACAGTTCTGTTTACAGTTCCCAGTAGAACTCTTAGAGTTCTATCGAAAATCCTTATAACATTTTTCTGTAAAATTAAAAATAGAAAATTTTGCGAAAAAATGGACTTTACCGACGGGACGAAGTAAAGAGAAAAAAAATTGCGCAACAGTTCTGTTTGCAGATCCCGGTAGAACTCTTAGAGTTCTATGGAAAATCCTTACGAGATTTTTCTGTAAAATTAAAAATCAGAAAGATATGCGAAAATTTCGACTTCCCCGATGTGACGAAATGCAGAGAAAAAAATCGCACAACAGCTCTGTTTGCAGTTCCTGGTAGAACTCTTAGAGTTCTATCGAAAATCCGTATATCATATTTCGTTAAAGTTAAAAATTCGAAAGATATGCCTAAAATTATATTTCACCGTTCCGACGAAGAAAAGAGAAAATAATCGCACACTAGTTCTGATTACAGTTCCTGGTAGAACTCTTAGAGTTCTATCGAAAATCCTTATAACATTTTTCTTTAAAATTAAATATTAGAAAGATATGCCAGAAATTGGACTTCGCCGATGCGACAATAGTTCTCTTTGCAGTTCCTGGTAGAACTCTTAGAGTTCTGTCTAAAATCCTTATAACATTTTTCTTCAATGTTAAAAATTCGAAAGATATGCTAAAAATTATACTACCAGGATCTGTAAACAGAACTATTGCGCGATTATTTTCTCTTTGCTTAGTCGCATCGGCGAAGTCTAATTGTTCGCATATCTTTAGAATTTTTAACATTGAAGAAAAATGTTATAATGATTTTCGATACAACTCTAAGAGTTCTACCAGGAACTGTAATCAGAACTATTGTGCGATTATTTTGTCTTTTCTTCGTCGCAACGGTGAAATACAATTTTACGCATATCTTTAGAATTTTTAGTTTTAAAGAAAAATGTTATAAGGATTTTCGATAGAACTCTAAGAGATCTACCAGGAACTGCAAACACAACTGTTGTGCGATTATTTTCTCTTTGCTTCGTCGCATCGGTGAAGTATAATTTTTCGCATATCTTTCGAATTTTTAACTTTAACGAAAAATGATATAAGGATTTTCGATAGAACTCTGAGGGTTCTACCAGGAACTGCACACAGAGCTATTGTGCGATTATTTTCTCTTTGCTTCGTAGCATCGGTGAAGTCTAATTTTTCGCATATCTTTCGAATTTTTAACTTTAACGAAAAATGTTATAATGATTTTCGATAGAACTCTAAGAGTTCTACCAGGAACTGCACACAGAACTATTGTGCGATTATTTTCTCTTTGTCTCGTCGCATCGGTAAAGTCTAATTTTTCGCATAACTTTCGAATTTTTAACTTTAACGAAAAATGTTATAAGGATTTTCGATAGAACTCTAAGAGTTCTACCAGGAATTGCAAACAGAACTATTGCGCGATTATTTTCTCTTTGCTTCGTCAGATCGGCGAAGTCTAATTTTTCGCAAATCTTTCGAATTTTTAACTTTATAGAATAATGTTATAGGGATTTTCGATAGAACTCTAAGGGCTCTATCGAAATATAATAGTAAGAGAGCAAACAGAACTGTTGTGCGATTTTTTTTTTCTTTTTTTACTCGCATATCTTTCCAAATTTTAACTTTACACAAAAATGTTATAAGCATTTTCGATAGAACTCTAAGAGTTCTACCGGGAACTGCAAACAGAACTGTTGTGCGATTTTTTTCTCTTCATTTCGTCACATCGGGGAAGTCGAAATTCTGGCATATCATTCTAATTTTTAATTTTACAGAAAAATCTTGTAAGGATTTTCCATAGAACTCCAAGAGTTCTACCGGGATCTGCAAACAAAACTGTTGCGCGATTTTTTTCTCTTCACTTCGTTGCGTCTGTAAAGTCCAATTTTTTGCAAAATTTTCTATTTTTAATTTTACAGAAAAGTGTTATAAGGATTATCGATCGAACTCTAATAGTTCTATCGGGAACTGCAAACAGAACTGTTCCGAGATTTTTTTTAATTTTCATTCAAAGTAATGGGTTTTTTATTATTGCAAATATCTTTTGAACTAAGGTTTTTATCAAAAAATGACAAAGGGGTCTTTGATAGAACTCTTAGGGTACTATTCAGATCCGGGAATAGAACTGTTTTTGCAATTTTCAAGATTCATTTTTTTTTGCAAAATGTCAATTTTTGCAGAACTCTCTGCAAAAGTACTCCAGAACTATGGTCGAGGTACAGGAATATGTAAAAAACGCACAGTTTTTCTCAAAAGTGGTTGCTAGCTCAATTTTGGTATTTTCCATTTTTTTCGCGAAATTCTGCAGAACTATTGAAATTTTGTACAAAGTACTCTAGATTTACTTAATATCTGCCGGGAACTCCGATGTAATATTTCGTAAAATGTTCAGTAGACCATTTTATAACTATACATTTGCAAATGTTTTGTTTTGTGCTGTATTCGAAAAAATGATAATGATTTTACTTGCACTGACTAATGATATATTATTTATACTATTTATTATTATTTATACTAAAAGGGAGCAGTTACGATAGTTTACCTCTGAGATTTTTATTTTTTGCAGATAGTATTACTAAATGTCGTAACTGTTTAAATACATAAAATAAATCAATAGTGAGGTATTTGTTTTTATAATAAAAATTCTTTATTAAAATTTTCAAACTTAACCCTTAACCACCTGCCATACGTCTCAGGTGAGAAAATTACTACTACTTTGGGTATGAGAGACGTATGTCAGGTGGTTAGGTGTTAAAGTAAGTACTATTAAAAAATATATTAAAAAAAGGATAGGAATTTTTATTTTTAGGATTAAGTTAAAGGCAAATTTTGCAGTGGCAACGTTACTCCATATTCTCCGGATAGTCTAGGGCTGAAACGGAGCTAACCATGTTCTTATAAAAATGGTGAAATCTAACCGGAACCCATTTCAATAGTTTTTTCCTGGTATTTATTTTTATTTATTCGCCTAGTTTGCTTGTTAATAAGCGGCAATTCTGTAGGCCATGCCATGATAACTTGCTTTCCACGCCGATTTGGTTTTATTTCCACAACTTTATAATTTTCTTCCTCAAAGTTAGTTTTATAGAATAACTTATGTGGATCAGATGACCTAAGTTGCAGTTCTGCAGTTTCGCTAATTAGAAAGTGCTCTCCGTCTGTGTCCATTTTATTGTTTTTAAGAGGAGCTGATTTTCCTTCATAAAGCAACTTGAAGTTCTTGAAGTCTTGAAGGGTCATATCATATACCTCAATTAAATCTTTAAATCGGCACTGGCAAACAAATTGTTCCCAATCCAATTGATCAAGGTATCATCATCTGTGTTTTACCAAGCAGCTTTTTTGCTCTCTCTATTACTGCGAGTGAACTCCGTCTACTTTCATGTGGGTATGTCCTTTTAATGAAAATGTATGACTAATGGATTTAAACGTCGGAATTGTTCTTAAAATCCAAACATACGCTGAAACAAATTGCGATTTTGGCCAGCGCAATTATCTGACCAAACTGCCAGCTCCTCAACTTCGGGTCCTATGTTTTCTAGTGGCCATCTCAAAATGCACGAAGCAATTTCGCAGCCTCCACGAGCAGCGACTGTTTCATCCCACATAGCACAGTGGCATTTTCCTGTAGATACGTTCAAAATTGTCAGCTTCAAGGTCCATAACTTCCTCAAATAAAACGCCTGAAAATTTGTCAAATTTGGTGTAGGTAGACAATTTTGAAGATCAATCATAATTGTCACCTTCTTTGATCCTGTTTGTTTTGATATTTCTTTATCTTTTTTCTTTAAGTTATATCTAAATTGAGCTTCAGCAAGGTGTTTCTCATATTCTTACTGAACTTGCACTTTTTCATCTTCGTTTTGTATATTTTTTTATTTTAAAACAAATTCGTCGCACCTATCGGAAGTGTCGTTGGCTGGCTGCTTAAAATACAAATTGTATTCAAATACATCGCTATATAGCCATTCTTTAGCAATGCGTTTTGGATCGAGTTGTTCACTTTTGCATTTCTCAATGTACAACGAATACATTTTTGCTATGTTCAAATCAGCACCCAAATACTTTTATACAAATACACGCACAAGAAAAAAACTCAGGTGTTGTAGTTACCTTCTCTCTTTCTTCAATTTACCAGCTGTTATGGCTCGCGTACACCTAAACCGTCATCGGCCGAAGTTTGCTCGGGCGACGACGGCGATTGAATCAAACACTTGTAAAAGAATGAGAGCGCGTACACAAACACGACTGTCATCGTCCAATGACGCCCGAAAACGGCCGATCATCACGATGATCCGAACTTGTTGGGATTTCTAGCCAGACTGTCGGCGTCTACAGTGCAAATTGAGTGTATTTATAGTTAAATTTTGTTGTTATCTACCTAAACGACTATGGATATTGAAAAATTAATAATTTGTGTTTATAATAGGGGTTGTTGGTCTTTTATAAACACAACTTATGTGGGATAAACATTAAAAAAATTACAATAATCGACAGGATAGCACTGTTGGTAACACTAGTGGTAATACTGTTGCACTGTTGCAGTGTAAGCACATACACGTCCGATTAACTCGTCCGGGTAGTTCTGTCCGCCATCGGCCGACAAAATCGGTTTTGGTGTACGCTTTGCTCATCAAAGGCGAAGGCAGTGTAGCCAACCAGTCAGTGGTAAAGTATCGTATTGCACTTACGACTGAATCAGAATTATTCACTTCAGAGGTAAACAATCGTATGTCAGATACAAGACTTTACCTCTATCAATACAAGTCAGATACGATTTATACTCATTGATTATTTTGGCTTCCGTTAGCTCTGGAGATTCGACGATTTACCACTTGAAAATATACTTCCCAACAATACAGTTACATTAATAATCCCAAAATCGAAAATTTGGTAGTTACGACAGTTTACCTCTCAGGTACAGATTTTATATTTTTGCAAAATCGGTTGCTAACTTCACACGACTGTGGAATGTTACATAATTGTTGCAGCAATGTTACTTTCACAACGTTAAACATTGCTGCCAACATAGCTGCAACATTCCTATGTCCGCCTCTCTGCAACGTTCAGAATGTTGTGGGAACTTTGCAAGGAATATTGCAGGAACGTTGCGGGAATATTGCGAACGTTGCAGGAACGGTGCGGGAATATTGCAAACTTTGCAGGAATATTGCGAACAGTGCAGGAACTCGAACTCGAGCTCGAACTGTTGTTTGTATTTTTGTAAATTGATTGTTAAATCCAGTCAGCGTTGCCACCCCTACGATAATTATCGTACATGTACGATAATTTCGTGGTACTACTAATTTCTAATCTCTTATCAAACCTCCATCCTCATAAAGCAATGCTCAGGAAAACGAGAGATGCCCGCCCAGCTTACTTCAATTGATGGAGGTAGTTCCTCGTATTGTATCTACTGACGAATATCAGAAAATCGAGGATGAATGGCGATTTCTTGGCTTGATTCAATTGGCGACCAATTGCCTTTTTTCGAGCTTCCTGGTTATATTGATATTAACGATGATGTCGATGATTTTTGCTCAAAATTAATGAACTGTGATGAAAGAGACCATGGACCCTTTTCATAAAAAAATAATCATTTATTGTCAGTCTTTATTTGTAGTCGTCTTTGGTTTATTTTTTTACTTTCAAAACAAATTCAAATCCTAATAGTAGGCGTGCAATTATAAAGAGCTACGACCCGTGTATTTGGAATTTTCTACTATTAGATTATATTATTAGATTTTCTACTATTTAGATATCTACTATAGAGATAGGCAGAATAGTTGTATATTTCTATTCATAAAAAATGAATATTTCGTCAATCCAAAAGTATGAATTTTCGCGCCTTTTATAATACCTGCGTGAGGAAATATTAAATGATAAAATTTAATCAAATTTGATGTTGAGTGCAATATCTGTTCACAATAACATGAATTTAATATTTTTTCTAAGAAACATGGTTTAATTTAATATTTGGAAATACGATAATTTTACATCCCTGGTACGATCAGCGCCACCTTTCCGGCTGCTAACACTGGCAGGCGGTAAAACGACTTGGGGCACACTGTCATTTTTGCCAATTTGTCATTTTGGTCGCTTTTGGCAGTACACCCACGATATATTCGTGATGATTTTGTTGAATAAGATTGGAAACCACTGTTTTAGAGGGAAACGATTTTGACGTTTGGGCGTTTTTTCACGGGGATTGGAAGGAAAACTTGAATAAAGTCCTTTTCAGTAAAGCACGATTGACAACTCTATGTTAATGACAGAGATATTTTGTTTACTTTAATTCTATTGAAGAATAGGGTGTTATGAGAATATGAGAAAAAAAAAACTAAATGCGCAAGGAATCGCGCACCACCAGCGCACCACTACAGTATTGACGTTTCAAATTGTCAGTTCATTTTTGACATTTGTCAGTGTTAATTCTTCGTAAATATGTTTACATGTATAAAAATATTTAGTTAATTTTATTATGCGTATAAAATTAACGCGACATTTTGCCTTTTTTATTGTGTTTATTAATATAGTTGTGGTATATTATACATGGAAAGCCTTCAACAGAATAGTGCCATTAAAAACATCATTTTTTGAAGAAAAGAAACCCCCAACAAAACCTCCAATAAAGCATATAAGCAAATTAACAACAGTTGTTATTCGAGATTTTGAGTTACAGGATAATGATATAACTGCTACAGTGCAATCATTTTTAAAAATTTTCCCAAACATACAAATTTTAATAATATCAAATGGTAACCCTTACCCTCCACTACAACTAACATATTTAAATGAAACTCTCCAAAATGTGAAATTGATTAATTTATCTCCAAACTTGAATGTTCCTTACCAAACTAATCCATTAAATTTGATCAAGACGAACTATGTGCTTTTTGTGCCAGACTCAACTAGAATCTTACACAGACAGTCTGTGCAACAGATGATAAATTATATAACGACACAACAAGAGAAAATTGTTGCGATCCCATTTACACAAGCCAGAAACCTTTTGTGTTTGAATGTTAATGTTACACTTAGAGATTGGACTTTAAATTTTCAAAATTCCAAAAGTCTCTGTGATCTTGTCTCTGGAAAACATGCAACATTAATGGAACTGAATGTATTGTATAAATTGAATAATCCATTTCTGTTGCCTATGCCCCATTCTCTGTATCTGCAAACATCACATTTAAAATTCAAGGTAAATATATTTTATACAGTTTATATAGTGTTTAGTCTTGTATATTGTTTCTACAAAAAAAAACTTATTTACTTTAACCTTTGGAATTTGAGGCCTTGTTTTGACTAAGTTCAATAAAACTTTATAATACATATAATTTCTACATTAGTCTTACCTATTATTTATAATATTTGACTTGTATAGTTCCAGTGATTAGATAAAACTAGTGAATATAGTTAAGTTTTACACTGTGAACTAAAGTTACTGGTAGAATGTATGTTGGTAGTAATTTCGATTACTGCAACTATTATAGATCTATTGTACCCTACCCTCTTCCTCTAATCGCTGATGTACTTCACATTTAGAGTGCCTCCTGCAGTCTTAATTCCTTTGGGAATTTCAGGAGGCCAACGATTTCTGTTTCTCCTCATTTAGCTACTAGGTCCAAAGCTACCTCTGGTTCATTCCTCATCAACTCAACACAGGGCCTAAACCTCATAATCTCAGATTTTCCTGAAATTTGGCACAGATGTACTATTAGTATAGACCTGGAAAAATATGAAATTTTATTTAGATGTGTCATTTTTGAATTACAGAGCTGTAAAATTCTCATAAATGGACCCAAAAACAAGGAACAACAACTTTTTGATTTGCTGTAGAATCTTTCCTAATTGAGCTAGGATATAGGTTTGATATAGGTTAAGTTAAGAAAAAAAATCTTAAAATCCATTTTAAAATTTTGAATCGATTTTTTTCAGAAAGTAGATACATATTTTGAAATTTCCAAATTAATTCCATGACTAGCTAGTAATAATAATAATAATAACCTTTATTGGCATAATTAAAATAATTTAAACTTCCATACTAAATATACACAAGCAAAAAAAAACAATAAAAAATAATAAAAAAGTTGTGAAACTAAACCCTCATTAAAAAGAAAAAAGAAATTTTACCACCCTATAAACCTATACAAAAAAAAAAAAAACTGAACCACAACACTCAAAAAACTACCCCGTCGCATCCACACTTTCCATCTTTTCACTCTGACTAAGAACGACAGTCCCTTCCCGCTCTCGTCCATACACTCACTCCAATCCTTTCCTCACCTTCTCTCCTGTTCATTCCACTCCGCCATCATGCATTCTTCCAACCAATGAATCCACACACCAAACACCTTCTACTTTCCTCATTCATCCAATGTCTCCTTCCACACTCTTCATTACCACACCTAAATCTCGCCAACACGGACTGGTCGTCCGACCCCTTGTCCTCAAATAACCAGGAATACGGCCGTGCACTTGTATCTGACTGTAGCCTTGGTGATATTTGCTAGCCTCTATTTTGGATTGGCGCTCTTGGCAGTCCACTTCTAATAACCTCTCTTAGTATCCGTTTCCACTGAGCACCCGCACTTTTTTCCATTTCCAACCCCTCTGATGATAGCCTGCCTCTCTCATACAGTTTTCTTTTATTCAGCCCCCAACCACTCTCTCTTCTACCACTTAACCCCTCTTTATTCACTTCTCGAAAGATTTCCTTTATTATCCTTTCATCTCCTAACCCATCCACCCTATACTCGAACTTTATCACTCTTTCCGCAGCAATTACCGCCACCTCACGTCCTGAAGCACAATGTGACCAGGCGTCGACCTATCCAGTTTCTACACTTTCTAATAAAACTTTTGCTGCACCCGTTAGATCTTTATTCCTCTTTCGTTCCCCAGACCTCGCATCCATAAAGTAACACGCTTCACACACATGCCTTCCATATGGTCTCTGCTGCTCTAAAGTTTCCATCAAAGTTTCTTTTCCAAACCTCCCAGATACGACCCGCCGCCACCCATGCCTTCTTTGTGACATACTCTATGTGCTCTATTACTGTATCCAGTCCCAAATACATACCGCAAATACTTAAATTTACTAACTTCCTCTATTTCAGTACCCTGCCATTCAAACCTTTCTTTCTTATATCGCCCACTTCTTTTAAAACGAATCCATTTTGTTTTACCAACATTCACCCTTAAATCCCTCTTTTCGAAATACGTACACAGCTTTTCAATCACGTCCTTCATCTCACTAGCCGACTTTGCAAATACCACCATGTCATCCGCATATGCCAAGCTTCACACCTTCTTTTTCCAAATCACCACTCCTCCAGCTTGCCTGGCCTGTAGAAGCTTCTCCATATCCGCCACATACAGATAGAAGAGCGTGGGACTCAAAGGGCAGCCTTGTCTCAGGCCCTTCCTCACCTTAAAATAGTCCGATTCCCATTCATTCGCTACCTTACAGGCCGTTTCCTCGTACAAATCCGTGATGTTCCTTCTTACACTCTCTGAGATACCTAGCTTGCCCAAACACTCGTCCAGCCTCCTCCTGTTCACCGAGTCATATGCAGCTTTCAAATCAATGAAAAGAGCAAACAGGCATCCCTTTCTTATTTCTTGTTACTAGCTAGTATTTACAACAATAACCACATGTCAAAATATAAATTTGGACAATGGATAGCTTCATTGTTAATTGAAGACTTAATTTCCATTTCCATTAATTCAACTCTGCATTCATAATTAATGAAAATGAAAACACATGAAAGTTACTATACTTACTATCAATAAAAGTTACACTATTAAATTATAGGGCCCTTCTCAAACTAAAGGGGTTATACCACTGTGACACTTTAAAAAAAATGGTATTTTTTGGTCTTATTTAACAGTTCATACTTTCAAGAATATCCTGTCAAAACTTCAAGGCCATATCTCTAATATTACCCGAATGGCTGCCTTCTAAAGCGCAAAAAAGCTCACAGGAAACAAATTCTGCACCTGCCTTGAGGTATTAAATAAATTTTCGGATTTGGAGCCAATACATTTTTGGAAAGCTTATTTTTTTTATTTTTCAGTAAGTTGATCGATTTTTCAGAATTCGTATGATTTTTTTCGGTGTTTTCTTATATTTTTGAAAAATATTTTTTCGATAATTTTTCGAAATTGGAAAAAAAGTTAAAAAGATAATCAAAATCTGGGAAAATTTAGGCGGATTCTGAAAAATCAATTCATTTATTTGAAACAAAAAAAAAAATAGGTTTTCCAAAAATTTGTTAAAAAACATTAAAAAAAATCCCTTTGTTAATAACTTTTTAACATTATTATTATGTAAAAGCAATGTCTCCGACATCTATAATATGTATGAGCTTTTTTTTTCAGATATTTGTCGTATTCGGAAGCATAAGAATTGTCATCAGATTAACTTGAGAGGTTGAGCAAATATAGGCCGAACGTCCTCAACTTTAAAAGCGTTTTTCTCGAAATGCCATTTTTCAAAAAATTCGCGAAAATCACCCAAATTTTCAGCGGTCACAGTGGTATAGCCCTTTAAAATGATTAACAGGTCGATCATTTTAAGTTTGAAAAGGCTGCATTTGTTTGACATATATAACATTCAAGTAGAACACAGGTTCTTCCAGTGGGAGTTAGTGTTTCAGGATTCATCAGAATATCTGCATTTCTTGGATATGAAAAGGATGTAGACAGTCCAGCTGGACGAAGTAAAGTTCATAGAAAACAGTGATGCTGATTTAAGCTTATCAGAAGATTTTGACACCTCCTTTTCCCAAGCTTCGGAATTTGTAGAAAAGTTTTTCACCAATATTTTTTAAGTAGTTTTGGGGATGAACACATGGTATTAGTGCGTTCCTTTGATAGACAGTGCTTGATCAAAAAGATTTTTCAAGAGACAAGCTGATTCAATATTGTCTTGTGTTGCATTATTCAATTCAGGCATCCATGCTGTGGCATTTCTCAACTTTTTATTGTCGCTGACAAAGTGATTTGTTTTCTTTAACGAATTACAACACTGAATTGTCGATGTATCAGGTTCCATATTGAAACCTAAGCTAACTTATTGGTGAAACAATACACATAAACAATAAAATAATATCAATCAAGCCATTGCCCAAATTTATATTTTGTCTTGTGGTTTGCAACAATCCTAAGTATTCATGGAATTCATTTGAAAATTTTAAAATATGTACTTTCTTGAAATTAAAATTTCCTATTAGGTTTTGTGATTTTTTTTCTTATATTAACCTATATAGTGTTCTATATCATAGAAAAGGGCGTGAAAAATGCTGTAAAGCACCAATTCCAGGTCTCTAGCTCGATTGAAAATGCAGCTACAGCGTTTCAAAAAATTGTGTTTTTAAAACACAATTTAAAATTTATGAGAACTTTATAGCACTACAATTCAAAAACGAGTTGACACATCTCACAATCAGTAAAATTTCATATTTTCAAAAGTCAATACCTCTGTCAATACATCTGTGCCAAATTTCAGGAAAATCTGAGGTGCTAAGGATGAAAATGGTATTTTTCTGTGTTGAATTGACATGGAATGACACCTCTATCTCTTGTGGATCAATGCTTCACAGTCATGGAGAGGGAGAGGGCATTTATCATCTTCCTCCATGCCTAACATCTTGATATGTTTCTTGAGTGCCCCATTAGGACTCCTGTCAGAATTTTAGGCTTAGGCTAGAGGTCTTGACTAGAAGTCACCACTGAAATCTATCATCTAAAAGCTTTTGTTCTTTTCTTGTTAATAGATCTCAGAATTACTTTGGACTGTCTTAGGCCTGGAAGCAACTGTCAGCATGTATACAGAGCAGGAAAATCCAGAGAGGTCATCCTGTATTAGCTCACAAATAAAATAGAAGTAGCACTAGATACGAAGGGTGTGAATATGTGCGTTCTGAGACATTGAAGGAGCCTTTGACAACACCTCGTACGATTCTATTAAATCGGCTCTTGACAGGAGGAATATCTACATTATTTCCTCAAAGTGGATGGGAGAAATACTGAGAACTAGAACAGCAGAGGCATACATGGAAAAGGACACCATTGAGATCACGACAACTCAGGGGCGCCCACAGGGTGGTGTGTTATCACCACTGATGTGGAACCTGGTAGTTGATGAATTACTGGCTAGGCTGAACGACCTAGACATTAAATGTCAAGGTTATGCTAATCATCATATCCAGAGGGAAGTTTGAGGGAAGGCTCTGTGAAATTGTACAGAGAGGCCTCAAAGTAACAAATAGATGGTGTCATATAGTGGGACTGAAACTCAATCCAAGCAAAACTATGGTGATACAATTTACTAGGAAGAGAAGACCAAACTCTCTCCATACTTTTAGATGGATTTGATGATTTAGATTCTGATACTAGGTCAGTAGAATACAAACAGGAGATAAAGTTTATTGGTGCAATACTAGATAGCAAACTCCTATGGAACAGGCAAGTGAGAAAAGCCAAACGCGCTCTAATGGTGGGCGGAAATCTGGCATGAAAAACGTGGGGTTTTAAACCCACAATCGAAGTCTGGATGTACACCATGTTAGTGAGACCTGCGATCACTTACGGGGCAGTTGCGTGGGGAAGTAGAATCAAGCTGGTCTCTATGAAGAAGCAGCTTAAGAAGATTCAAAGACTGGCGTGCGTCTGCATCACAGGGGCGATGGTGTCGTGCCCAACAGCAGCCAAAAGACGAAATGGTATGCAAATACCATTTCGAGAAAAGCTACACAACAATGTGTAGTAGCACAGCCAATTGGAACGACGAATCATCAGCATACCACATAGAGCAAAGTGCTATGAAGTGGTATATGTATGGTTTGAAGAAAAAGAAAGGTACTGGTGCAGGAGTGTTTGGACCTTGTACCAAATATCTATTGCAAAAAACGAATTGCTATCCTGTCATATAGCTAAGTAGCCATCAAGGCCATTAGCTCATACATAATAATCGCTTTATAGGTGCAGAACCCTTTTGCAATATGTGTATGAATACCATCCACAAAAGTTTAGAAGAAGAAATAAGAGAATGATGGATGAAAACCTGGAAAGAACTTCCACAGCTAAGACAATCCAAAGTAATGCTGGGATATGTTAACCAGAAAAGAACAAAAGTTTGCCTGAAACTAAACAGGAACAAGCTTAGAATTCTGACAGGAGTCCTGATGGGACACTGCAGACTTAGAAAACACCTCACGGTCCTAGGACTATAGGAGGATGACAGATGCAGATTCTGGGGCTCAGAAGAGGAAACCCCATACATCTGCTCAAAGACTGCAGAGCACTGTTCCACAAGAGACAGATGTACCTTGGGGCCCACTGCTGGAATGCAGAGGAGTTGCAGTCCTTCAATCCTACTGTCCACCTAATTCGATCCTCCTAAAGAAATTAGAACTAGATGAGGCGCTCTAGATGAGTAAGTATACCAATGATTAGAGGAAGAGTGTGGGGTACAATAGATCTATGAAAGTCGCAGTACAAGTCACCACCGAAATCTACAAATCTACTAAAGTCTAAATTTGATTCCATGCTATTACCAACTGATTGAAGAAGATGTATTAAACCAGGGGGGACTCATAGAAATGAGTTCCATAATAGAAAGCTGTTTAAAAAAAATAAAATGCTACTTACTAATAACTATTTACCAATAAAAAATAATTGGCTTAATTTTGGATCCAAATAAAAAATAAAAAGGCAATATAATAAACTACTACATCCATTTGCAACTACATACCTAGATGAAACGGGATTTTCAGCTGTGGCAGCCACTAAAGTAAATATAGAATTATACTTGAAAGACAATTTCATGGATCAAAGCCATTGAAGTTAGAATGGACAAGCTCAGTGAATATCAAGAGCAAGTAAGGCCCCTCAGTATGTCGCCCATCATTTAGTGTACCAATGCTATCTGTTTAACCAAACCAAGTAAAGACTTTTCTGCTCTAATGTTGAGTGCATGCAGTAATATGGGTGCGGTATGTGGAAAGTACCAAAAGGGACCTCTGGTCACTAATCATTTTTTGGTCAAATTATATATCTAATCAAGAATTGTGAATCATATTTTGAATCTAAACTCATAGCATGGAACAAGTTCCTATGCATATGTACCGATTTGTTGATGAAGTTGCTTGCTTATCTTTCCAATATTTTTTCATTAATGAATGAATTAGCTTTTGCAATGAAAGCTAGGACAAATATATTTATATGCAATAGAAGCTTTCATTAAAAGAATTGATATCTGGTAAAAACGAGTAAAAAAATCTGAATTTGATATGTTTTCAAGTTAGTTAAATAACTTACTTACCTCCCAGCTCAGATCTTAGCTAATACTCTAATCATGTATAGAATTGCAATTTCATAAATAACTGCAAAATGTATTAGACCTTTGATTTTTGACTTGTGATACTATTGATATGCAGTTAAGTGATAGTGCTTTGTCAAATATAGATCCTTGTCATTCTTTTTTGATTGAATGTGATATAGTTTGCAATAATAGGGAATATGCATAAATTTTTTTTATTTGCTTAATTCACTTTTTACTTCGTTTTAACATAGTAAAAAATATAAATACTGTTGAAAGTGTAATTTTTAAAACAAATATATAAAATACCGATAAAATTTGATCTGATTGAACGGTCCCATTTTAGGATGGCGTCGCATAACACATGACTTTCAGTGTTTCATAGCATATTTGCATAGACAGTTAAGGATTTTCAGTTTGAATTTGCTATTTTGATAAAGGAAAAAGCTAAAAAAATATTTTATAGATATTGTATAGTACCGGAATGCAAAACCACTATTATAAGTACACCAGATAAAGTGTTTGATAAAGTCCCTATTGAGCTGTATAGTCCTACCCTACCTACATCTGTGAATATCGAGGCCGATAAATGTCAACGTCAACGTCACGTAACATATGACTGACCAATTGTAATGCGTTTTGCAAATTTTAATTTCGCTCGCATATTTTGGACTTTTTGATTTAAATTTTTTGAAATAAATACAAACTAAATGAGAAAATAATGGTATAGGTATAATGTCAAGATCATAATGTGTCGGGGATAAAATCAAGTAAATTTAAATTTCTTGCATATTCCCTATTCTGGTCATAACCTCGATACAAATTATTATGAATTTAATTCAGTTCCATACAGTGAAATTTCAGATTACTGATAATTGAAATTTCTGATATTGATTGGGTTGGTGGTATGTTTGACAATATTGACGTCAATAGAGCCACTAATATTTTCTATGACTATTTGTATACTACCTGCGAGCTATTTGTTCCACTGAAACGTAAATTTGTATCCACATATCCCATTTGGTTTGACTTGAATACCATAGAACTTTCAAAAACAAGAAAATTCTACACAAGAATGATAAGCATACTAAAAGCATTACTGATTTATTCATTTGCGCAAACTGTGTAAATTCTCCATTAAGATTGCCCACAACAACTACTTAGAAAAAGATGAAATGACCTGATCTCCAACCCTCGATTTTTTTGGAAATTCATCGACAACAAATCTGATATTAAGCTATTAAGTATAGTATTCAGTCATTCCCAACTTATTCTGAAGCTTTTTAACAATTTCGCTTCTATGTATTCTACGACTCAATGTTCTAGCTTTAGTTTTATGTGTGGTAAATCTGTAAATGCTAGTGACATATATGTTGAGTTATCTGAAGTAGTTTCTGCTCTCGACATCTTAATGCCAACAAGGGAGCTGGTCCAGATCAAATACCACCCAAATTCTACAAGCAATTTCAGGAGGTCTCTACAAAACCTAATTAATTTGTCCATAAAATCTGGTATGTGTCCAACATTGTGGAAACAGACATTGTCCCTGTCTATAAATCTGGTAGTAAATCTCCAGTAGATAATGCTGTTGTTGGTCTATTTCGTGTGTTTTCTTTTATTAATTTGGTCCAGCTCTTTTTATTTCTTGTGTTTTCCTTCATTTGTGCGTTTGAGATTCCTCTTCTTTCCATAATGTTTTCGACATATTTGTTCCATTTTTTTTTTGGTCTTCCCATTTTCTTTTTCCCCGTTATTTTTATTTGCCATATTATTTTTGTTTGGTTGGTGTCTTCTCTTCTGTGTAGATGTCCAAGCCATTGCACCTGTCTGTCTTCTATTATTTTGTTTAGTTCTCTTATTTCTAGTTCTCTTCTTATGTCCACGTTTCTGACTCTGTCTTTTCTGGTTACTCCATATACTTTTCTTAGATACTTAATCTCTAATATCTGTCTGTATCTTGCTTTTTTGTCTCCTATTTAGCGTCCATGTTTCGCATCCATATAGCAGTGTTGGGATTAATACTACTTTGTATATTATTAGTTTTGTTTTTCTCGATATCTTCTTGTTGTTTAATATTATCTTCTGGATCGTTTGGAAGGTTCTTGTTGCTGCTTGTAGTCTGTTGTTTATTTCGACTTCGAGTTCCCCTTTGTTGTCTATTATTTGTTCTAGGTATTTAATTTGTTCGATGTGCTCTATTTTTGTGTTGCTTATTTTTATTTCTTCCACTTCTCCTATTTTCATTATTTTAGTTTTTTCTGTGTTGATTTTCAGTCCTGCCTTTGCGAGTTCTTTGGTCCATATCTTTATGTTTGTTTCTAGGTCCTTGAGGTTTTTCGCTATTAGTGCTACATCGTCTACAAATATGCATTCTGTAATTTCTTGTGCTTTTACGTTTCTGTACCCTATGTGTGTTTTTTTTATTTTCTCCTTTATGTTTTTCATTCCCGCATCAATAGCTAATATGAATAGACATGGACTTAGCGCTCCTCCTTGTCTTAGACTGTTTGTCGTTTTGAAATTCTTGGACTTCAGGTTACCAGTTCTTATACAGTTGTTCTGGTATTCTGTTCTGGTATATATGCTTTTTATTGCCTTTATCAGTTTTTCTTCTACTTGTTGTTCTTGTAGTGCCTGCCATATATATTCTCTGTTTATCTTGTCGAAGGCGTTTTCTAGATCTATGTATGCTATATATATATATATATATATATATATATATATATATATATATATATTTGTTTCTGGTGTTCTCTTAGTTCATTGATTAGGTTCCTGATTGTGAACAAGTGATCTATTGTGCAATGTACTCTTCTGAATCCGCTCTGCGAAGGTTCTACTTTTCTTTATATTTTTATATCTTCTCGGTGGCACATAATAGGGCAATTCCTCTGCAGTTACTACATTCATTTTTATCTCCTTTCTTCCATATTGGTATTATTGCTGCTGTTTGCCAGTCTTTGGGAATTTTTTCTGATTCCTATACTTCGTTTAATAGTCTTGTTAATTGTACTATTCCCTTGTTTCCCATGTATTTTAGTTGTTCGTTTTTATGTTGTCTATTCTCGGTGCTTTCCCCAACTTCACTTTTCTTAATGCATTGTTTACTTCTTCTGGTGTTATTTTTTCTTCTGTTGTTTCTTCTTCATTTTGGTTTTCTCTTCCAGATTTCTTCTGCTGATTCATTTGTTGTACCTCGTCTCGTGCACCAGTAAACTTTTCCTTGCCCAGCAGCTCCTCAAAGTGTTGCCTCCATCTTTCCGCTATTTCTTCATCTCCTGTCAGTATATTCCCGTCTTTGTTCTTTATTTGGTGTATCTTGATTGTTTTTTCTTTTCTGTTTCTTCTTATCACGTTGTAGAATAGTTTTTGGTTTTCTGTGCAGTTGTTTTCCATTTTCTCTCCGAATTGCTCCCATGATGCTTCTTTTGCTTGTTTCACACTGTTTTTTACCTTTCTTTTTTGTGCTGTGTATCTTTCATAATCTGTCATTGTTTTGTTTTGTAGGTATCCTTGCCATAACTTTTTTTTCAGTTTTATTTCTTTTTGCAGTTCTTCAGTCCACCAGTTCGTTTGTTTTTTCTTCCTGTTGGTTTTTATTGTACCACAGGCCTCTTTCGTTGCACTTGTTGCATATATTTGAAATCTTTCCATGTTTCCTCTGCGTTCTTGTATTTCGTTTTTTTCCATTTTCTCTGCTTCTGGTTTTATTAGTTTCTGATATTGTTTCCGTGTTTCTTGGTCTTTTAGTTTGTACACTTTTATTACTTCTTGTGTTGTGTCTTTTATTTTAATCTCTTCTGCCTCTGTTTCTTGCTTGATAGTTGCTCCTACTAGGAAGTGATCGCTTCCTATTTCGTGTCCTGTAAGCTCGTACATCTTTTATTTGTTTCCTTTGGGTTTGTTTCGTTATTATGTAATCTATTATTGTAACCGTTCTTTCTATTATATAATCTATCTTTCTTTTCTGCTGCGTACTTCTCTCGTGTATTTGTGTATTCTCTTACGTTTGTATATTGTGTTAAGTATAATTAGATTGTTTATTGTGCAGAAGTCCAGTAGTCTGTTTCCGTTCTCGTTTTTGTGTTTTTCGTCATGTTTTCCTATTTCGTTTTCTAGTCCTCTGTTCTGATTTCCTACTCTAGCGTTTATGTCGCCCATTAGGTATAATGTTTCGTCTTCGTAGTGTTCTATGATTTCCTGTAGTTTATTCCAAAATTTGTCTTTCTTTTCTTTTGTTTAGTTTTCGTCTGGTCCGTATGCTATTATGTAGTTGGTTTTAGTTTTATTATCTTTCATTGTTAGTGTCAGTATACGTTCTGTATGGCCTTGCCATTCTGTTAGCTTCCACGTTTTATCTTCCCTAATTTTGCATGCCACTCCTGCTTTTGCTCTTGCTTTGGTCTCTACCCCACTATATAGTAGTAGATGGTTTCCAATATATTTGATTCCCTTCCCTTTAATTTTTGTTTCTGTTATACCTATTAGATCCATTTTTGTTTAATGAAATTCTTCCTTTAGTTCTTCTTCCTTTCCCTTGATGGATCTTACGTTCCATGTTCCTATTTTCCTTGTTCTGTGTCTTTGTTTTGTCGGTATTTTTTTTCCTTGTCTGTTTGTTTGTGTTTTTCTGCCATAAGGCTTGTTAGTCGTTTTTTGTAGGTTGTTCCTCATTCTCGCTTGTTTTCCATACAACTCCTTTTTCTTTTTTGTCCCATACATATACTTCCCCATTACAAATCAATTTTTGATATCCTATTTTAACTCGTTTTCCGCTTGTTTTCATTTCCTTGGCTATGTTTCTTATTTCACTTTGGATTTTGTTTTCTTCCCATGTTAATTCGTTTTCGATGTATGTATCTGTTCCTTTTAATTTACTTTTCGCCTCCATGACCATTTACTTTTGTTCCCAGTTCGCTACTTCCACTATTATAATTTCGTTCCCTTTTCCCTTATTCTTAGTATTTATTCTGTTAATGTCTACTTTGACTTGCAGTTGCTCTGAGAATGATTTTCCTATGTCGTCTTCCGTTTTGTAGGCCGTTTTTAGTCCTTTTATTACTAGGTTGTTTTTCTTCTTCTTTTTTCTTCTATTTCCGCTCTGCTTTCTAGCGTCTCTATTCTAGCTATTAGATCTCTTTTTTCCGTTCCCAATACTTCTTCCTTTCTTTCAAATTCTATTTTCATTTCTCTTATTTCCTGTTTTAATTCGTTTGTGTTCTGTTCCATTTGTATTATTATAGTTTGTAGCATTATTTCTATTTTTTCCATGTTTTGTCCTACTTCGACCCCTTCTTTACTCACTATATTCTTCTCTGTTTCTTCTATTCTTCTCTGTGCAGAAATCGCATAATAAAACTCGTTCCCTTTGTCTTTGTTCCGGGGACCTTATTATCTTCTTGCTCTTAGTAAATATATTTTCGCTGTCTTGTTCCTCAACTTCTCTGTCTCTTTTGTACATATCACCTATCTTCGCGGCACTCTATTTAATATTATTACTAAAGTAACTGCTTTGAACTTTTAATTGCTACGCCACTGCTACTAAGCGCCGCTGGTCCCGCACCGCGTGCGTGTTTCACTGCTTATCGCCTGTCACGCTGCTTTGCGAACGTTTTAAACTCGCATACACAATATTTTATTTAGTCTTTTACCGCCTTATATGTATTTATTCACTTCGCTTTTTAATAGTTATTGTACCTCTATACTCATAACTCGCTATTATTTGCCCCTCGCACGATAATTCCCGTTTTTCGGTTAAATTTTCGGTGTTTGGTGACAAACGTTGCACTCTCGATGAGCTCTCGACCAACTCTCCCCACCTTTCAAAAACATAATGTCACCTAAGCAGCATGGTTTTTTTTGCAAACGTTCCACTGTGATGAACTAACTGTCATATACCAATAACATTATTAGTGCCATGAGTGGAGCCCTGAAGGTACATGCTGTTTATACTGATTTTATCAAAGCCTTTGACAAAATTAATCACAAAATTTTATTAAGCAAATTATGAGCTTTCAGAATATCCAGTTTACTGTTAAAATGGTTCATTTCCTATCTTTCGGGTCGGACCTAGGTTGTCAAATGACATAATTGCCTATCAAATAAACAGCTTGTACCTTCTGCTTCCCCAAGGTTCAATATTGGGCCCCTTACTTTTTTCTATTTTCGTGAATGACATTGCCAATAGCCTTGCATGTGACTGAGTTATTTGCCAAGGACACAAATTTTCGAAGTGATTGCAAATCCTGGTTATGAGGGCTACTTCAAAGTGATTTGCTCTTTTTGGTTCAGTGGTGTAGTAAAAATGCAATGGTAATAAATATCGATAAATGTCTTGCACCCAATTTTAGTTGGAAATTAAATCCTTCTGTACCGTACTATCTGGTAGATAATATAGCTCTCAAAGTGACTTGAGTTCTTGATAGCAAATTGTCTTCTACTTATCACTATGAATATATAATCACTAAAGCAAAGAAAGTCTTAGGATGTGTGAAAAGATATGACTATGAATTTCACAATCTGACTGATTCTCACACTGACTGATTCTGGCTCGTCCAGTGAAATGGAATTTATAGATTCAGACTGATTTTATGTAATAAATTTAAATATGTTTTAAATTTCAATAATAGTGTTTCCGTTATGCTTTTTTAATAATAATAATAAGTTACTCAATTCCTATATTTTTTATAATAAGTTATTCTATAATAATGAGATAATCAATCAAACCATTTATAAATCACCAATTTTATATTCCAGTAATTATATTTGAATTTAGCGCCAAATTTTGTTTCTAGTTTAATAAAATTTAAGTAAAATTCTGTTTAATTTGGTTTCTAGTTACTGCATTCTTAAAAAATGGACTATTGGTTAACAAATTGTCCCTACCACATAATCTTATTTTGGATCGAGAGTTCGCGCTGTCTAGCTAGGTTAATCTAATGTTAATGCCATTTTGAAAACTATATTGTTCACTTAACCAATCTGTAACGGTTACAGTAAAATCAAAACAAACCTGCAACGATTATGGTAAAACAAAGGCATGCAAGTAAAATAACAGAGGGCAAATAGTGTTCCCGCACTGTGTGTTTTTATTAGTAACAATTTTTGCCCTGGAGGCACTAAGCTTACATGCATCTAACCTGCATCTAAATGAGGTTTAGCCAATTTTTTAAATAAAATAGTAATTATTAGTATTAAACTTTATAGAAATAGAATAGAAAAAAAATCATGCATATATGTGGTTATAACATTCTCGAAGATGAAGTAGTTTCAGTTTTACTTCAAAAAGAAATACAAAATAAACATTTATATTTTTACATTTATTTCTAAAAAATAATAAATATTAAGAAAAACGGTAACTGGCTAAGGAGAATAAAGACTACTTAACTTTACTTCTGTCAGAACAAAAAATCTACATTGACAAATCTTTTTATGTGCAATAGAAAAGTGAATTTAGAATTCAGCATCCACGCAAAAACAACAGAAATTATTAAACAGACGCTAAAAATAATTATTAAATAGGGACACATTCAACAGTAAAGTACATGGGAGAGACCTCCAAAGAGTTTAAAATTAAAACAGGAGTCAGACAAGGTGATGGACTGTCACCAGTTCTATTCAAATGTGTGTTGGAGAAGATTATCCGGGAATGGGAGAAAGAACTGGACGGGAAAGGACTACTTAATCAAGTATACTTTGGAGAATCAAAGAATCGTGTCAAGATCTTTCTGGAAATACTGACACAGCTATAGAACTTCTGAATATACTAACCAATCATGTAGAAAAAGCAGGACTACAGATTTATTTTGATAAAACGAAGTATATGACAAACATTAAAAAAGCCCCCATCACCTGAAGACCAAGCATGGTAAGATAGAAAGAGTTGTCAGCTTTAAGTACCTGGGTTGCAAATTATGCAGTTCAAAACCAGTGAAAGAGAAGCTAACAATACCAGATGGGAGAAATTGGCAGCAGCTTATCGCAGAACATATGCTTTATACAAGAAGAAAGCCATCTCGAAGGGGGCTAAACTGAGACAGTACAATACAGTGATTAAAAGTCAATGCCTGTATGCTAGTGATTGCCTCCAAATGACAAGGAAAGCAGGATTCGGAGAAGCTGAGAAATTTGAAAGGAAGATTCTTTGTAAGATAGTGGGTCCAAAGATCGTGGTTGCGCAGTATAGGTTAAGAGGAAGGGAAGAACTTTACCTGGACAATGAAAGACTGATTGAGTCAATGAGAAAACGGAGACTCAAATTCTATGGTTATTTATTTAGAATGGATGAGAAAGACTAACAAAAGGGATTTTTAAAATACTTGACAGTAGACCTAAAGTGTCTGACAAATTGTTCAGAGAGGTGAGAAAGGATCTCAAATAGGCTGAACAGAAGACATCTCAAACCGAACAAAGTTTAGGTCAGTGAGAGACAAGTTTAAGGGATTTCATGATGAACTGAAAAAGAACAGTGGTGGGACAGAAGAAAGAAGACAGGCTGAAAACGAAGAAAGAATGCAAAGATTTTGGGCTGCAAGGAAGGCTTCCATAAACATGTAATTGTTGCCTAATGTGGTCTCTAATAGCCCTATATGATAATAATAATAATAATGCAATAGAAAAGTAGAAGTTTTCATTAAAATAATTGATCTGACAAGACCAAAAAGACAAGAACAAAAAAATTGATATTTCCAAGTTATTACCAAATGATTGTAGAAAATGTATTAAACCAGAAGGAACACTTAAACATGATTTCCATAATACTAAACTGTTTGACAAAGATGATTTTTCAAAAAATTCTTAGTTATTTTACTACTTGTGATATCCATTTGGGCAAGTGACGATAATGTCTTGTCATTGTCAAATGAAGAAAAATTATTTGAATCGTCTTGGGATAACATGCTACAATTAGAAATTACAAAAAAAGTCTAGATTTTTGATCCAAATACCTAGTGATTAGATTATATTATGCAAAAAGGCAACACATGCAACTATTTCGTCCTTCAGTAAGACCTCCTTCAGTATGTTATCCACCAGGTGGCATAGCAATACTATCAGCTTGAAACCAAGTTAAGACTTTTCTTATGTTGAGTGTGTACTATTATATATGTGCAGTAATTGGAAATTAATTAAGAAAAGCCTCAATGACTCTCTTAGGAACATTCTTTGTTTTTTTTTTGCCAATTTTTTTATCTAATGAAGAATTGTTCTGCAGAACAGACAATTGATTGGTCAGTCAAACGATAAGTAAGGATGTCAAATCCATTATAGGATATGTAATACAATGCAATAGTACCCATACCCACTTACCCATAGAGGAAGAAGAATCAGTCATCGTAGGCATACTTTGCATACATCAGTACAAGCACAACAATAAAATACTTGGTAAAAGAATTGATACACATTTCCAGAAATCGATGATGACACGTTGCATGGGTTAGGTTATGACACATAGGTATAGTGAACACGTTATGCCCCTCGAGGGAAAATTAGGTGGGTAAGTAACATTGACGACGACTGCGGAGCACAGCTCCGCAAGAGACGCAGAGGAATTGCAGTCCTTGAATCCTACCCAGATCCTGAAATTCCTAAGGGAATTAGGTCTAGAGGAGGCGTTCTAAATGGGTAAGTATACCAACGATTGGAGGAAGAGGGTGGGGTACAATAGATCTATGAAGGTCACAGTACAAGTCACCACCAAAATCTACAAGTCTACAATCTACAACGTTGACGATTCTCCTGCACTTTAACTTTCTGCCATCTCTACCCTTCTCCTTCATTCCTTTAAGCCTTTTTCACCAGTTTCAATGATAAGTAAATCTGTATAATACAGACTGTATTGCTTTATATTTCGCCTGTAGAGAATGAAAGAGTACGAAACAAGAGAATTGGAGTATGGAGAAAGTTTGTAGAAGATATCAATCTGTGTTGATATCTCTTTCATCGCTGATTTATGTGTTTTTTTCACAACTATAAGCAAATTCAGAGTAATGTAGAGTATTGTTATTAGATCTTGTTACCTAATGTCTCATATATTTGTCTGATACTTTTCTGTTTATTTATGAATTGTGTTTTTAGGTGAAGATATTATCTGGAGTACAATTCCAAGATGGCAAACCCTTATTTCATTCTCACCACTCGCAGAAACAGAAATTAAAATCAGACCAATTAAAGTTGAGGAAGTTGTATGAAACATACAGTATTAAACAAGTGATTAGAGAAAATGGGTTAGTAGAAAATTATGGGTGCACAAGAGAAACTCCAAGATGCTTTGGTGGAATAATAAATTACACTCCATCTTATGTTTATGAGAATAAAACTACTCCTCCCTGTTGTTTGAGTAATTTAAGAAAAACAGCTAAATATGTTTTCAACGTTTTAAAAGAATCGGGGATTAGATATTGGCTTGAAGGAGGGAGTTTAATTGGAGCTATGAGAAACTCCGATATTATCCCTTGGGATTATGATGTTGATATTGGATTTAATAGAGATGATCTTGGAAGATGTTCCTGGCTAAAGAAAGCTAAAAATAAACCAATTGTTGATAGTAAAGGCTATTTGTGGGAGAAAGCTACAGAAGGAAACTTTTACAGGGTTCACTTTAGCAAAACAAATAAAATGTATGTGAATTTATTTCCATTTTTCACTAAAAATGGTAGCATGGTAAAAGATTCTTGGTTTACTAGCCAGTATAGTATGGAGTTTCCTGAACATTTTCTACATCCAATGTCTAGTATAGATTTTATTGGCCGACAAGTACCTAGTCCTAATAATATTAGAGATTTTTTAGAACTGAAGTATGGGAAGGGGATTATTGAAAACTATCAGTATCCTGATTTTAAGTTTAAGTTTACGTGAGAATGCTTTGCTCAAGATCTCAACTGGATCTCAATAATAGATGATTGGCTCCTTAATTTCAGTATTATTAGATAACTTCCAGATCAGTACTGATTTTATAGATTTAGTGCTTCTTAAGATATGTTTTCCAATGCTTTTGCGTTCCCCCGACGGAAAAGATCACAAACTAATTAAACCTATTCTCATAGAATATAAAACTAGTGGTACAAGACTGCAGAGGATATAATAGAAAGATGTTGCACGCTCATATTGTACATATAAAATTGACACGCAGATACTGGAATCTACATATGTAATATAAGAACAGACAGCAGATAAGGAGACAAAAGTAGAGAAATTTGTGTTACTTTATCAAGTATTTATTTTATTGTCTAAGACGGAACCCGTAAAAGACTGAACCCGTAAAAGACGGAAACCTGCATTAAACGGATTTTTTTTGCTAACCGTCCATTTTCCCATTTAAAACAAACCGTGTAAATCTGAAAATAATTCATAAGACGGAAACGGATTTTGTCATATTTAATGGTAGTGCTAGGCAATTCTCAATGCTGAAAGATTCGTCTGCCAATAAGGAAGTAAGGGGTAGGAGTTCTAGTAGTTTGATTGGTGTTTTTGCGTCGGTATCATCTCAGCAAACAGATCAGTGATAACCTAATAAACATTCTAAACCGTTCTGACAGACTTCGCGAAAGAAGATACCACTAGCTAGTGTAAACAAAATTTTGACATTAAATTTGGCACAGTTTGTGGGGAAAGCGCGGTCTATCAGCAAACAGTCTAGGATTAGAAAAAAATAATCGTAATAGCAATTGAGGGATATAAGCCTAAGGACATAGCAAACGAAGATGAAACGGTGCTTTTCTTTCGTGCTTTGCTAAATAAAACATTTGCACTAAAAAATGAGAAATGTGTCGGTGGTAAGCATTCAAAAGAACGAGGCACGTTATTTTTTTGTGCTTTTGCTGATGGAAAATTCTAGAAATTCAGAACCTTTTGTTATTGGCAAATCTTTCAAACTCAGGTGCTTTAATCAACTGATTATAAATGATTTGCCTATTCAATGGCATGCAAATAAGAAGGGTTGGATGGCTGGCAGTATATTGTTAAGTTAACTCGAGGATTTTAATTTAGGAATGGAAAGAAAATACAACATTTTATTAAACCAAATGTATTACATACATGTCCATACATTAAAATTTGAGAATAAAAGAAAAAACCCCTGTAAGATGGAAATATTTCGCAGTCCCTTGAGGTTCCGTCTTAGACAATTTACTGTATATACATATACATTATATATACATATATATATATATATATATATATATATATATATATATATATATATAAAAATATATATATATATATATATATATATATATATATATATATATATTTATATTAAGTTATCTATATAAAACCGTCAAATGACATTGGTATTCGAAATTTGTATTTAATTTCATTTTTAATTTTATGCTAAGCTATTATATCTTAAAAATATATATTTTTCCATTATAACAAAGAGAGTAATATACATTTACGGTTCAGATTAATACCAAAACGCAGCTTCAACTTTTTTATTTTAAAATTTATTGAATTTATACAAAGCTTTTGCTGTAGGAGAAATTAAAGAATTTCAAGAATTACAATAAATGCTGTTATTAGGTTTGTGTTTATTTCGAAAGTTTGAGCAAACCTTGTCTAGGATCATTGAATCAAGAGGAAAGAAAAGGTGATTGCCATACCAGGGGTGCAAGGTGGAATTGCTTTGGCGTTTGCCACAAGTACTATTTTAGAAAGAACAGCTTTTCAACAGTATTAAAAACCTGTCGGATACAAGTACAGTATAATCGTGATAATCTGGCGGTTGGTTAATCCGCCAGTAATCCGGCATTCTGTGGAATCACGTGTCTTTCCTTTACGCTGTCCCGCGTCGTATATATACCTCGCGCACAGCTGAAATAAAGTCAAAAGGGACTCCCTTAAACTCTGAAAATTTGAATCGCGATTCTGACCAAGCTAACTCTACAATTGTCTTCGGAATTTTTACAATAGCTTTGGTGTTACGATGACATAGCTTCAAGGCACAAGTGAAGAAAAGTTTAATTTGTTTTGTGACGAAGAAATCCTCAGCCGAATTTGTTCCACGGATGACGATGAAGCTAACGATGACTTGAATGTTTGAACTCGGCGAACTGTAGCTAACCGTGATGCGTTTAAAATATGTAAAATTGTTATTGTTTTGTTTGAATCCTGATAATCCGGATTTTTCGATAATCCGGCGCCCTGTCTGGTCCCCTATGTGCCGGATTATCAAGATTATGTGTATACTATAATGTTACTCTACTTACAATTAACTAACTGCTATGGATCAGAAACAGACTCTATTCATTTATTGTAACCGTCTCGATGTAAGTTAAATGTGATATGAAACCATTAGCAGACAACAACGAATCATCAATGAACAGATTTAGTAGTAAAAATTTTAAATTCCTCTGAATGCGACTAACTATAAGTGGATAATATAAAGATCTTTCCTAAAACAATGTGAAAAGTGCTTAACCTGGAGAACGATCGATTCTAGCTTGAGCAGGTAATATTTACAGTACATTTATAGCGGCACACATTGGCGTAGCGAACATAACAGGCACCCGGGATACGGCACTTTATTGGCGCCCCCTCCCCTTCTAGAAACACATGTAGTAATATTATTTATGACATATTTTATCAGACGAATCAACAAATGAAATTATTAATTATGTTACAATGATTATTGATTTAAAAATATATTTCACCAGAAATGAACCAAAATAATATTTCTTGTTTTGGAGAAAATTTTGTCTTGAGATCACTTGGCGCAGAGGTGCGCCTGGGGCGTAATAGACTCCCATGACAGAGCAACCAGTGCTCTATAGTATACTAAAAAAACTAGTTTATTAGACAAGGTTGGACAAAAGTATATAATATAGAGAATATCTCGTGCTCATGCGAAATTATGTAGATATCGAGTCTCGAATATTGAAATATTAAGTAGTTTCCTACATAAATGTAGGACCTTGTTGTTTGACCAGAAATGACTCAATTTTCTTATTTTAAATGGAATAAAGATTTTTTCATTTTCAATACGTTTTTATTTCAATTATATACAGTTCAATATCTCTAATTTTGATTATAGAATCAGATATTAAATACATCTTTACATCTTTGTTTCTTTATATATAAATATTTGAGAACCTTTAAATATTTGAGGACGGGCATATATGAACAATAGAAAAAAATTAATTCAAAATGTATTAAAAAATGGGGACAATTGGATAAACTCCGCATGCACAATAAAATATTCTAGGGAAATTCTTTTCATATATTCTTAATCACAATTTATCCAAATTATTATACTTTTGATTTGAAATATCTCATAGAAAAAAAAAATAGGAAGGAGTTTAAGGTCTGGTGAACAAGCGGTCTTTTAAATAAATTCTCTTCGTCCAATCCTGCTATTTGGGAATATTTGTTTGAGATCATTTTGAACATTAATGAAGAAATCAGATTGTTCTTTAGTAATGTTGAGATTTAATATCGAGATAGACAATATATCTCGAGACAATAAGTCAACGAACCCAATAAGTTCGCAGGCGCGGAATTAAGAATAATTGCAGTAGTGGAAATATACAGCTGCTATTTGTTTCTTTTTGAACATAAATAGCAGCTCGAATGACTCAAAAACACGTTTCTGAAATATGCCCGTGTCGTAAATGTATATTTTCACGGACATACGTCCGTGTTGACGATTTACTTAAAAATCGATTAAGTAATATAATATAACTGAAACGGATGCAATTTCACATATATGAGCGCTAAAAATGACGCTAGAAACTACATCTACCTTTGGCTACATTGTTTGTTTTATAAATTCAGATAAAATTCTAAAGGGCATTGCGAATCCGCAAAATGTTATACCTCTCGATACACGAAAATAAGACGAAGAAAGTAATTGTGAAAAAAAAATAATATGAACAGGTCTACCATACGTACCTTGAGAGATTCGTTTTGTTTGAAGCTATACGAATGTTTTAAGCCCTTAAGTTTTTCTCTCAGCTTTTACAATTCCTGGCACACCGAATTTTTTCCCAAATTTGTCCTGTTTATGCGTCAAAATATTCCCAATCTCTCGTTTCTCTCAAGGAAATATGGTCAGCCGAAATAAGATATTAAACTAACGAAAAATAGTATAATTAAGGAAAGCTTAAAGACTGTTTAATTTAGGGTTGCAAACGTCGTTTTGAACTGGAGTATCCGCTTTTGGCGGTCATTCTTCGGCTTTCGGGTTTACAATAGAATTATTCAGGTCAATTATTCAAGTCTCCTTTACACTTAATAATAAAGAAAATCTACAAGAGATATCATAAATTAAAAATGTAATTTAGGTAGCGTGTGTGCATAAAAGTTCTGTTCGTGTTTGAGTATTGCTTTAATAGCCATTTATCAAATTTTTTCATTTTATATCTGGGTAACTAAAAACAGCAGTCATTTGCGGTTTTGCAAATCTATACACGATGACTCAAAAACTTTGAGAAAACTTAAGTTGCAAGTTATTTAATAAGTAGTTTTCAATATATTGAAGGAAATATTGAAAACCTTAAGTTTGAAGTCAGTGTTATGGTGGTTTTCTATATAGAACATTCTAGTTTTCATTATATTATAGATTATTCAATTGTCTGTTAATCTACCAAAAATGATTAATTTACCTACAAAACTAGCTGATTGTGAGCTATAGACGATAAACTATGACAAGTTAGAAATCCAGAACAAAGTTTACAATGAAAGGATAGGAGGTATTAAGATATTAGGATAGTTGATACCATTCTACGTGGTAATCCACACTTACTCTGTTTTGAAAAAATCACTATGTTTTTACCACTAATTTTATAATTTATATAAATTTGCACGCTTTATACGACTCGAGTTTCGACTGTTGAAGGTCATTTTCAACTGGATTACAAATTGATGAGATTGAATTTATAACAAGAGTTTTGGTGGGGAGAGGTGGTGTCTGTGTTTTGGAGGGGAGGGGAGGTGTATACCTAGAGTTTTGGTGTGGAGGGGGATTTGTCTAGTTGGGGACTTATCTGGAGACGATTGCGCTGGACGTGATTGCGTGGAGACAATTACAAAGTTGTGAAAATATTAGGTCTGTTTGCTCTTAGGTTACGTTTGCCCTAATGACTCCAGGAGATTATGCTTCGAGTCTTTGTTGCAATTATGCAAAATTTTTAGATTATCTATTTCCAGGAATTTATGATTACATTCTAGACAATGGTTAGAAAATGAACTTTGTCTTTTTTAAGTTTAAAGACAGATATTTTTCTAAAAACGAGTTGAAATACTTTGTCCTGTCTGAATTGCATTCCGTATATTGAATCTAATATATGTCGATTTTTTTGAGCGGTCGATTTTGTCTTTAGCCTTAAATAATATCTGGGATAAATTTGAAGAAGGTTCAAATGCTATTTGTAGATTTTGTTTTCGCAAAACCTTTGCTATTTGTTAACTTGTTTTGCCAAAATATGTGAGAGAAATTAAACCTTTTTCTGAATTTGGCGTTTTCGAGTATATTTGGGTCATTATGATTTGGATCCCTTTCTTGATTATTAAATTTTTGATGAGTGTACTTGGGAAAGCAATCTCTGTGGCAATTCTGTTGTGATGGTGTTTATTTCTTTAGTCAAAGGCTCGAGGCTAGTAAAAGGCTCGATGTATCATGGAATGTTAAGCAGCTAATTTATATGATATTAGGTGATTTTAAAGTATGTAGATTTATATAACTTCACAAGTTATATAATATTTTCACAAAAATTAGTGGTAAAACATAGTGAATTTTTCAATTCAAAGAAAATTTTTACAATCTTTATCGACTGTTAAACTAGTCAACTATAGTCCATTTTTTTAAGAATGCAGTACAGGGCTTATTTGACCTTGTTCTCTGATTGGCTTAAATCGAGGAGGAGTTCACACCGACGATATTTACTTCTCCATCTCAACCTCTCTTCTCTCTTTTGACATACATTTGCAGCTGTTTTTTTTTGACATACATTTGCAGTTGTCAATGGCTGCCGTGTCTATTCATAATTGGCATGTGATCTGTTTGTATCATTCAGATATTTTGCGTTTTTCTCCATTTATTTGTTTGTATTTTATTACTATTGTTGCCATTTGGTCTATTTAATCTGTATTTTTCTTTTATATTGAAGTAACTATATTTGAATTTAGCGCCAAATTTGGTAAATAGATTGAACATTTGTCATAGTGTAAAATCAGGTTTCTAGTTACTGCATTCTTATAAAAATGGACTATAGTAAATTTGATGGAATGGTAGTAAATTTTTAAATTCATTTGTAAATTTGTTTAATTATATGCAAATGTAGCAATTGACTTGGGAAATATTTATGTAAATTTTGCCAAATTTTATGTAAATTTGGCAACATTACAGAAATTCATATTTAAATTTGTCAAATTATATGCAATTTCATAAATGTCTTGGACAATTTAGGCAATTTATATATGTGTGCATAAATTTGGCAAATTTTTAGTAAATTTTACAATCAATATTGTTAATTTGACCAAGTTAAATGTTAATTGGGAAAATGACTTGTAAATTTGATTTAAGTAATTCAATTTCGAAAATTTACATCTAAACATAGCAAAGTTTAAGTAATTTAGACAATATTTTATGTAAAATTAGAAAATTATGGTAATATTAATAAGACTACTTTGGCAAACTACATCTACATTTGGTAAATTATAGCTAAATTAGACAACCTATAAACAGCATTTTTTGAATAAGTTTGACATATTTTATATAAATTTGGCATATAAGAGCTATATTACTTTATTGGTTAATAGCTAAATCACACAATCTATGTGCAAATTTGGCACCAATGCAACGATGGGTTAGTATATTGTTCAACTAGGGCGGTAAGTTGTCAATTGCCCACGAGAGCAAAATTGGGCGCACGAACGAAGTGAGTGCGCTCATTCGCTCGAGAGGGCAATTGACAATTCCACACGATTTGTAGATCATAGTTTTTATTAGTCATGCGAGGGGACATATCTTACAAGTTTGGGATCTTACAAGTAGGGCCCATCCAAAAAATAGAACCAATAATGAAGAATTTGCTTTTTCAATTGTCTCCGGTGGTGTGGATTCGTCATAAGAACTCTCATCAGTCTTCGGAATCACCATAGAATTTACACTCTTTTTAAAACGTTTTCTTTAATTTTTGTTTTTATTTTGCAATGAGACAAAATTTCTGACTTCCACTTTCTGTCACTTTTTTAATATTTAGGTTTTGATTGTTTATTTTATTTATTATTTCTTGAATATTTGCGTGCGTTACAGAAGCTATGTGGTAATACAGCCAAAAACAGCCATTTGTCGCACTAAAAAACCGGCGCCACGATAGTACTTATCCCGCATGAGTAATAAAAAGGAAATTTTGAACACCCTTATAAGAAAATTTCGCATACATTTACATTATAGGTAAATTTAGTAGTTTTTATCTTCAAGTAAATTTTACAAATTACATGTAAATTTTGCAAATTATTATATTTATGTACATTGGACATACTACATGTAAATTAGTGCAAAATTAATAGCCACTCAAAATACATTCCCGAAAGGTATTCTTCAGTGATCTTCATGCAAATCTTTTTAATTTCTAAGGTACTAAGGCCGCACTAAGCGGATCTGCACTGTAGCGGCGCGGCTCGACGCGACGAAATATTGTTTATATGAAAACGTATGAGATACGTATGAGAAAACTTTTTGCCAAAAGTGTGTGTTATTCTCCTTCTTTATATCGTGAAATGTCATGCAGCCATATTCTTTGTTTTTTTCTTCTTCCAACCTCTCTTCTTCCTCCAAACTGATAAAAATTTCTTCATTATGTGAGCAAGGAGAAAGGTTTTCTTCCTCACATAACAAATAAATTATTATCACATCCGTGTCATTTCCGTCCAGGTTGCCGAACTACTGACAGACAAATTTGTTGCCTACTGTCGCTTCACTGCAGTTCAAGTGCGGTTTACTAAATCTAAATAGAGGCTAGCCGCTCCCCTGCAGTGCATTTTCGTCTAGTGCGGTCTTACTTTTATAGGGTTTGCAATCTTGGCTTAATTAAAAAATCTAGTTTTGTCTGATTTTACCTCCTTAGAGAAACACATCTTTCTTTGCTAATAAAATAAAATGAATCGGATGGTTGCTACGTGGTAATCCATACTTACACTGAATTGAGAAATGCATTATGTTTTAACCACACTTAATATTTAAGAATATTATAATTGTTATTCACATTTATATTCATTTAAACACTTAACACGAATCGAGTTTCGACTGGTGAAGGTCGACGCGACCAAATATTTATATGATAACGTATGAGGTAGACGCGACCAAATTTTGATCCACTTGAAAATGACCTTCACCACTCGAAACAAGTCGTGTTAAATGTTTAAATTTATATAACTATGAATAACAAGTTATATAATATGTTTTACATATTACGTGTGGTTAATTAAATTTTAATGTAATTTGTCCATCCAGTGTAAACTAATAACAGTTTTCTCTTGGTTTATCCATCGGTGCCTGGTAGCTCCATTCAGATATGACCTTACCTTTTTTTAGTAAAATTTATGGTCTAGCTAAACTCATAAAGTTGACAAGAAGAAGATTTAATATTTAAAAAAAGAATTTTATATCTTTACTTGTCTTCAATTAATATATGAACAGACCCTATTAAAATTGTTTTTAATTTTATTGATTTATTTGTGAATGTTTTAAAATTTTCCGAAGTGTAAAAATGTAGAATTGTATAAATTGCGCACTGTATAATTATTGAAAGACGTCCATTTCGATAACAAACCAAATAACAAACAAACCATTAAAGTCCACTTGGTTTCTTAACTTATTTTTTAATAGAATGTATAGAAGTATAATTTTATTGTTTAATATCTTAAAAATAATACTGTCGCATTATTTTTTTTTGTTATTTTTCTTCATGTTTAAGGTTCATATTTCGATGGTAAACCGTGCAGACGTTGTAAGTGCTATTTATTAATAATAGAAATAAATTTAATAGATTTTGAAATTCATGGTTTTAAGTAAATCTATTGATTTCAGCTGATAAGTTTATTATGATTCGTATGTAATCATTTGATATCAAACATGAAAAATATTAACTTTGCTAGAAACATTAATCGTGAAAGTTCTGGTCTACGTCGATCCAGTGGATGTATCACTAACATGATGTGTTTTTTTATACTTAACTTGGTTTAGCACAATTTTACCCGTTTCGTAAGTTTTCTGCAAGAACTTCTCAAAAACGATCTCATCCACGACGTTCAAAAATGGCTGAACCATTGTAACCTTCGACTGTGAAGTAATACAAACACTGTATGTATACTGTTATTATACCCTTACCTACTTTTTTATATTCTTTGAATAAATTGTAATGTGTAACATGTTCACACGAAATAAATATATTGCACATTTTTGCACTTACATTTGCGCGGTTGATCATCGATTTTTTCATTTCATTTTTGAAATCATTTGTATTTTTATTAGAATTAAAAGTGATTTTCTTGTAAATTAATTGTATGGAGACATAGTATTATAACATATTAAGGAATTTGTTTTTTTTTCGAAATTATTTTTATGGTATATATTTTTGTCAAATAATTTGTTTAACAAACTGTACTATTTGTATATAAGCGGCTTAGATCTTCCATTTATGAATTCCATTACAAATAGTGTTTGTAGAATCTAGTGTATTGTTTGTGCCAATTACAGCTTGTTGAATAAAATATAAACTGTAGAAATATTGTATTTATTAAATGTTATATAAATAAAATTTTAGTGTTTTTTTTAAGATTTGTCCGAGACTGAAACTGAAGTGTTGACTGATAGGACTGGAGGTTCTCTAACTAAAGCCAATAGTTTATCTAGTTTCATACATTGTAAAGTCCACTGATCTAAGTATTGTTGTTTCTTGGGCGCTTTGCATGGAATCCTTAAGTTCGGTGATAATTTTACAGATGTTATAGTTCCCCTAAAAAAATATATATATGAATAAATACTTTGTAATGAAAATAAGAAACTAAACACTAAATCTGATACTAGCACTAAAACTTCAGCATTAAAAATTGCGTAGATGGTGTTAATTGGCGTAGCTGGTGTTAATAAAATAACTTCTCCAGACAAGTGGACCCCCTGGAATCACATCCGTACACTCTGGACCCGCTTATCGCACAACCTCGTAGTGACGGATGGTATTTAAAAAAAAATTAATCTACTATGTTGTTTTTCTTTCCTACTTTTTTTCCCTTTTTGGACTGCATCTCGTCATTTTCTTTATCTTTCATTATTGTTACAATCAGTCCGTTTACATTGTCCCAGTTTGTTTTTCCTTTTATCATGTATGGGATTATTGTTCTAGCGCTAAAGGGTTCATCCATGAATTTTTCGACTGCTTCTCTTTCAGTGCCCCACCTCCAACAATCAAAGATAGTGTGATTACACTATCTGTTTCCCCGCAGTAAACACATAGGTCGTCTGTTGCTCTGCCGATGTTGAAGAGATAATCCCTAAAGCTGCCGTGGCCAGTCAGTACTTGAGTAAGGTAGTAGCTAGTTTCGCCAAATTTTCTATTTACCTATGACGATATATTTGGGATTAGCACTGTCCTTTGTCGCTTAGCTGCCATCTTTTTTGCCATTCCTCGATAAGCTCTTCTCTGGCTAGTTGTTTTCCCTGTTTGCAGTAGTTTGCGTCGTGCAGCTTTTTCCTCTCTTTTACGAGCAGGTCTATGGGGGGTATTCCCGAGATGACTTGGGCGGCCTCTCCTGAGACCGTGCGGTAAGCGCTGCATGTACGTAGAGCCATTTTCCGCTGAACAATTGCAAGTTGATGGAGATTTCGTTTCTTGTCTAATTCTTTGGCCCATATTGGAGCTCCGTACAACATGGTAGACTGGACTACCGAACTAAGTATTTTCCGAGAGCTGCTCTTAGGCCCCCCTACGTTTGGCATGAGCTGCTGAATGCCTGCCAGTGTTCGCATTGCCTTTCCTGCCGCTTCGGTAATGTGCGCCATGAAGGATAGCCCTTTATCGATCACTACTCCGAGTTATTTGAGTGTTTCTTTTGGTGTTATAATTGCCTCTTCCACTTTGAACTTTACAGGGCTAAGTTGTCTTAGGCCTGTGAGGAGGACAGCCTCGGTTTTTTCTGGAGCTAAGGTTCTTCGACTTCATCCACGCGCTGACCATCTCTGTGGCTTAATTTGCCGTTCGCATTAAGCCTTGCTCCGTTTTTGCTGTGACCACTAGTGCGATATCGTCTGCGAAGCCGATTACGGTGGCCCCAATGGCAGCCTCATGGTAAGTGCTTCGTCATATAGCACGTTCCACAGGGTGGGGCCTAGTATCGAACCTTGTGGGACGACACTGTTGATTTGTCGCTCTTCTTTTTCCTGGTCTCCAAGCAGTATAATGCTTCGACAGCTGAGGTAGCTTCTTAACATGCGCAACAGGTACGGAGAAATACCCCTTCTTGTCAGGCTGTCCATGATATGCTTCCAGGATGCGCTATTAAAAGCATTTCTAACATCAAATTTTAGGAGTGCACACATACGTCTGGTTCTCTGGGTTCCGCTTTTAGTCTTTTCTGCGATCTCCAGGACAGCGCTTAAGGCATTAATGGTGGATCTACCCTCTCTAAACCCATATTGGTTTTCGGACAAACCGCTTCCCGCCTCAATCTCTCCCTTTAGCCTTAGAAGCAAGAGCTGCTCAAGTAGCTTACCACACATCCAATAGGCAGATGGGTCTGTAGGATGCGGGATCTCCTATCGGTTTATCTCCTTTTCTAATTAATGAGAGTTTTGCACGTTTCCATATGGTTGGGAAGTTCCCAGCAGTTAACAACCTACCCATTACGTCTAAGACGAATTTTGGTTGATGTCTAGCGGTTAACTTGACAATCTCGGGTGGTATGCCATCGGGGCCCGGTGTTCTGCAATTTCTAATACGTTTACTCGCCAGCGATAGTTCCTCTTCCGTAAAGGGGGGCGTTGTGTGAACTTCGGGTTGTACCCAATTAAAGGGTGTATGTTTCGGGAATAGTACGTCCGCTACCTGACGTACTCCTTCCATAGTCATTTGGAAATTTTGCGGCCGAATTTTTAGGTTTCTTCTTATAATTTGAAACGCGTCTCCCCATGTGTCCTTATTTAGGTCTGTGCATTGTTTTTCCAATGACTTTGTTTTGATTTGTTAATGAGCTGACGTAGCTCATTGCTTGTATTCATCATCCACAAGCTCGCTTGTATTCTTGACATAACAGTTTTTTCTTCCCGTGTTTGTCTTGCTCTTTCACGTTGCTAGTTTCTCATGGTAGCGACACATGTAGTTCTCATGTCAGCAATTTCGTCGGTCCACCAGTATACTGACTTGTAACTTTTTGATCTCCTCTTTTGCAAGGTAGCATCGTACACTTTTCTCAACGTTTGAACCAGAGTATCGGCATCTTCTGTGGTAATGGTTTCTAGCTCTTTTGTTAGACACTCCTTAATTTTTTCTTCCTGTAGGTTTTCCGAGATCCAGCCGCTTGTTTTTGGGTATGCCTGTGTTTTTGATCTTGCCTTTTCCCTTATGCTATAAAAGATGTAGCGGTGGCCGCTCAAGGTTTCCTTGTCAAGAACCCTCCACCCTTGGAACCTGTCGCCAATGGAGTTTGTGGAGAAGGTGAGGTCTATTATTGAGCACGAGTTTCCCCTGACGAACGTGTGTGTGTCTCCTTTGTTTTGTATGCTCAGATCTAGTTCTGCTGCTCAGTCTGTGATGATATTACCTCTACTGTCCATGCTTAGGGATCTCCAGTAAGGGGACTTTGCGTTGAAGTCTCCAGCTATAATAATTTCTCTCTTTTTCTGATGTCTAAGACTCTGGCTTAGAGCTTCAGACAGTTGTTCGATGTTTTTGTTGGGTGCGAAGTAACAACTATATATTATAACCTGGGACAACTCTACCCATACGAAGCCTGATCCGTGGCCAGTACTTACGACAGACAACTTTTGATTTTTAATCCAGATCGCTGCGTCTTTTCTGTCATCCATGAGCCATCTGGCATCTGTTGTGAGTTTCTTATTTGGCTCTCTTATTAGCACTACATCCCCTTTCATCTATGTGGCAGTTGCGATCAGCAGATTGTGTGCTGCTCGGAATCTCATTAGGTTGATCTGGATTATTTTGAACATTGTTTTGATTTTGCCTGTCTTGCCTCCGTTAGAGCATTTCGGAATATTGGACATAGTCCACTGTCTGCTCGATGTCCCTGCTTATCACAGATCGGACAGTAGGGTAGTTTGTCGCATCCTTTTGCCTTGTGTCCTTCTTGGCCGCACCTATGACATAGGTGCTGTCTGTCTGGCCCTTTGCAGTTACTTGCATAGTGACCCGGCAGCCAGCATCTATGGCACCTTTCCAGTTCTACCATTTCCCTAACCCTGCAGAGTACCCACCCTCTTTTCAATCTTCTTTCTTCAATTAGCATTTTCCCTTGTCTTTTGGGGAGTGATCGCCACCTGTTTCTCCGTATGCTGGTCTTAGTTTTTTTACGAGAATATCTTCTTTCTTGATCTCTATTACTTTATTTATGGCTTCCACTATTTCCTCGGTTGTAGTTACTGAGTCTAGAGATCCCTGATGTGAACGATCACATTTGCGTTTTTTGCGCGGACATCGAATGCATGTAGTTTTTGCTGTATGATGTTTTTTAGACTTTCTGCCTTGCCCTCTTTAACCTCGAGGAGTAGTTCCCCGTTGTTGGTTTTCCTGAAACGGAAATAGGTCATTCAGCCTAGGTAGTTATGCATCAACTACTAGGATCCACATAAGAGGCAATAACACATCTACCTGTGGACACCCTTTAGTTGTGGAGATCCTGATGATCTTTTTTCTCTTTTTCAGTGCCGTCGCTATCCTTCTCAGCATTTCTTCCATCCACTTTGAGGTGATGCTGTCGATATTCCTTTCTCAAGAGCCGATTACACTCTGGTGGAAGTTGTTATCTAAGTCTCCTAAAATCTTTTACTTCATTTGTCTTAAGTGACGCTTCCAGTTCTTATGTCAGCTGATACATCGCAGCTTCTGTGAATTTTGCTGCTCTAAATGCATGCCGATAGTAGTGTGGTGGTGCACCTACCAGCACTGTCGTCTTAAGTTAATTGCCAATTACCTTTCTCCATCGTCTTTAACGTGAAAACAGTTAGTTTTGTTTCTAAATTATTTCAGTTTAGTGGTTCAGTATGAATACCAATTTGTTACTTCTGCATAGCTCATGTAAGTATCCAAGTGCTAAACTACTTCTAGAGACTTAGGAGATACGGCATTAATTCCCATTTCTTTTTTTTTTTAGGAAGGCGGCAATGAATCCGTCTACATCAGGGGCCTTGAATGGATGAAAACCGATCGCGTTTTGATTGCGTTTGATCGTGTTTTACGGTGTTCCCCAGGGATTGGTCCTCGGGCCGCTGTTGTGGAACTGTTGTTGGAGTACAGATTCTGAAGGTGACTGTTTGAACTTAACGAGTGATTTTCCAATGGATCTTGTGCTTGTTGCTGTTTTTAGAACTTGAAGGTGTAGAAATCGCTATTAAATTGATATGGATCAAAAATGGGCTCTATATTAAAAATATACATGAACTTAAAATAGTCCACAGCAATAGGGAATATACATGGTTTTTTTGAAATATTTTGAATTGTTAATTCACACCGTTATAACATAGTAAAAAATATAAATAGAGCTTAAAAATTCTGTAATTAAGTTTAAAAAAATATTTAAAATAGAGAAAAATTTTGAGCTGTTTAAACGCAGGCATTTTCGCGCGGTCTGTTGATGACGTCAATTACCACTGAGAGTTCAGTCCATTGTTTACTACAGCTGTATTCATTTTTAACTTCACGTTTCTGACTTTTGTTTTATAACCGCAATGACATACAAATGTAAAAAATACGGACTTCTTTACATGGTATGTTACGTCACTTTCGTTTTAACCAATGGTGTTGCGTTTTACAAACTTGAATTTCCCTCGCTTAATTTGCACTCCTATTTATTAATTTTAAGTATTTAAAAACATATTAATTACAAAAATAATGGTTTAGTTCAAATGTCCGGTCAAATACAAAATATTTGAACCAAATTTAAATTTCAATTTAAATTTCAATCTAATGTTTGTTGAATATATTTTTTTATGACTTACTTGTCATCACCAACGATTATAATAGGCAGATTCAAGTTGAAGGCGATCGTTGTTAATTTGTTGCGTTTTTTTGAAACGATGGGCTGAATACAAATCGGTTTGTATTTGTTCACGTTAAGATCGAAAACATAAACTTTGCCTTCTGTCGTTACTGCGGCAAATACAGTCGACGAATAAGGGGCCCATTCCACGTCCATTATTATCGCTCCCAGATCGAACACAAACAGGGGATCACTGCAAAAAAAAAACAAGAAATTTGAAATTGAAAAACGTAGATCGTCTAATTTATTATATCTGGTGAATAAATAGAAAGAAAAGAAATTGTTTAATTGAATCGTTTTAACTGAGAGCCGTTAAAATAAATATTAATAAAACAATAATTTGAATTTATTTTTTTTTTAAATGTAAGTTACATTTTCAGATGAAAGTTTTAGCATATTGTGTAAGTAAAATTAGCTAGTCTAACAAATATATCACCCACAAAAGTTCAACAGTCTAATACAGTGATTCTCAAACCCGGTGCCGCGACACTTCTTCAGTGTTCGCCATTTCTCTGGTTGGTTCGGGAGGCGATACATCAAAGAAAAATTCTCAGCGCAATATGTTCTGATTGGTTGCAATGTTTACGTCAGAAACACGCTTTTGTTTTTTGTGGACACTTTGCAGCCAAAAGAAATGCTATCAAGATGGTGGAAAATTGACCATGGTGGTAAAAAGCATTTTTTTTAAAAGAACACTGCATAGATTCGGCAACAGCCATTCGGCCGCAAGCTGTCGTTTATATTCGCTGAATGTGTACATACTCAAAGAGGATGGGATAGAGGGGAAGATCTCCATACGAGTCAATGTTAAAATAGAGTATACGGTTTGGGCTAAAAAGAGAAAACGCGGTAGAATCCCTTTGAATGCAAATTTGAAATAATATGAATAGGATGGTTGCGACTGTTAACTTGTTAACTTGTTACTACGTGGTAATTCATATTTAAATAATACGAGAAAATGTTATATAACTTATTATTCAAAGTTATATAAATCATCACTATACATTTAATTTCACGACTCGAGTTTCGACTGTTAAACGTCATTTTAAAGTGTTGTTGTTGAAAGTCATTTTCAAGTGTTGATTTTCAAGTGTGTTGTTCACTTGAAAATAACCTTTAACAGTCGAAACTCGAGTCGTGAAATGAAATGTAGAAATTTATATAACTGTGAATAAAAAGTTATGTTACATTTTTACATATTATAAGTGTGGTAAAAACATAGTGAATTTTTCAATTCAATGTTGAAATAATATATTTTATATTAATATTTAAAGTATAGAAAGTTGATAAATCCAACCCTACATCGAACGAAGCATAAATATCTGTAAATAGTATAAATAAATTCAAGAATTTATTTCTGCAAAATTTGATAATTGTTACTTTCATAAATATTTATTACATCCAATTTAATATATACTATAGAGCAAAACAATAATAAATTAGTATATTTTGTAAATAGGACGGTAATTTGTCAATATGACGCGAGAGCGAAATTGGGCGCACGAACGAAGTGAATGCGCACATTGGCTCGAGAGGGCAACTGACAATACCGCCCGTGTTACAAACAATATTTTTTATTACTCATGCGAGGTGATGTATCTTACAAGTTTGGGATCTAGGGGCCATAAAAAAAAATTGAATAAAAAATGAGCTTTGTATTTGCTTTTTCAATTGTCTTCGGTGGTGTGGATTCGTCATAAGAACTTTCCTCAGTCTCCGGTATCACCATAGAATTTACACTTATTTTAAAATGTTTTCTTTAACTTTAATTATTATTTTGTAATTTCTGGAACTTTCACGTCACTTTTTAATATTGAGGTCTTGATTGTGTTTATTTTATATATTTATTTGTTTTTCTAATGTAACCTAGCGATATTGAATATTTGCGCGCAGTACCCAGATTATGTGGAAATACAATGAAAAGTGACATTTCTTGTATTAAAAAACGTGCGTCAAGAAATACTATATGCGCATGAGTAATAAAAAATAACTTAAATATAAAATTAACTTATCAGAAACAATTTTAAAAACTATTACTACGTAAAGTTCATTAATACTTAATACACGCAATACTAATTAAAAGTATATAAAATCCTAATGTGATAATAATTTAAAATATGAAATGTGTTTTATAATATTAGAAACATCCCATAGGAAATTGACCACTTTGAATTTTTTTTCTTTTGATTCTTTTGAAATTTTACATACCTAATACAAAATATCTTCATTTTAACCCGATATTTTCCTGTACCGAAAAATCAGAAAAATATTAGACAGTTCTTAGGATAAATCAACTTTAATAATGAATATGTACCAAAGATCTCATTGATCCTAGAACCTGTACATAACCTACTAAGGAAAGGACAAAAATTCAATTGGTCCGATGAATGTCAAAAAGCCTTTGAATACATGAAAAATTTCCTCTGCACCCAGCCAGTCTTATCTATTTTCGATTCGGACCTACTAATACACATATATACAGATGCGAGTTTACAGGGTATAGGAGCTGTATTGAAACATATTTTTCAAGGAAACTAAGTGAACCACAAAAATGAAAGAAAACCATTTACCTAGAATGCCTAGCAATTAAAGAATCAGTAAAATATTGGCAACACTGGCTTATAGTCAGACCATTCAAAGTATTCTCAGATTATAAACCACTAGAAAAAATGGACATCAAAACTAGAAAAGACGAAGAATTAGGCGATCTCACGAACTATCTATCAGAGTATGATCTTGAAATAATATACCGTCCAGGTAAAGATAACGTAGAAGCTGTCTGCTTAAGCAGAAATCCGGTATTAGAGTCTCAAGAAGGCGAGAAGGACAAATTGAAGACCGTGAATTTAAAAAAAAACCGGCCAAGTGCGAGTTGTGATTCGCGAACCAAGGGTTCCGTACAAACTTGTAAGTAAGGTATCTTTAGGAGAACCTAACTGTATGCAACCCATATGCTTCTGGTGCCTGACAATACCACGCAACACATTAGTGTATTTTCATAAGTTTCTAATAGTAAATTCGCATTTTTCTTGTAATTGAACTACATATTTACGGTTTTCAGATTTTTCCCTTTACATGTGCTGTAAGGCACCGCTTTTTGCCAAATTTCATGATTCTAGGTCAACGGGAAGTACCCTATAAGTTTTGATTCCCTTGTGAAATCGCAAAATATGCGACATAAACGGTCATATCATTTGATCGCGTTGACTTACAAGTTTGATTTTCACAGCATTTTTCACAGCTGAAAGAGACCGCTGACCCGAGTATTTGATACAAATTTCAACTTGTTACCTGTACGCGTTCCTGAGAAAAATGGTCTTGACAGACAGACAGATGGACGGACGGACAACAAAGTGATCCTATAAGGGTTCCGTTTTCGGTACGGAACCCTAATAACAGATATTTTAGAAGATCAAAAAGAAAACAAAGATATAAAAACGAACAATAATAGATTAATTTATAAATACAATTTGTTTTATAGATTAATTAGAAAGAAAGAAAAAATCATATTGTCAGAAGTTTTTTAAGGAGCTAATAGAAAACACATGCCACATAGTGATAAAACAAATGCAAAACAAAATATTGCCAAATTATACAACAGAAAAGATATCAGAAAACATAGAAACTCATAAAACCTGCTGTTTAAAAAACCTGCAGAAATTCAAAAGTAAAAAATGAATCAAGAGGACAAGACAAAATTGGTCTAATGTCACATTTCGGTCCTGCACGAAAACGGAAAACGGTCCTACCGTTTGAAGTGGTTTCCACAGATACGATCGGTGGATTGGGCGGCTCATGATCCAAGAAATACTTATCTTCTGGTAGATCACTTCACACCACGGGCGTAGCCAGGGGTGGGGTTTGGGGGTTCGAACCCACCCCCGAAATATGCAAAATATAACATAAATATTATAATGAAATAAGGAGAGACGAGAGACGATTCTCTTCAAGAGAGCATGGTAGATGTGCAGTTTACCACTTGTGTGCCAGTTTTATAAAGTAAATTGGCGCATTTCTGTTATTGTATTTTCTTCAAAATTCTTCTTCAGAACCTTCCAAGATTCTCTGGAAATAGAAAAGATTGGCCTTCATTCTATAATACATTCAAAATACTAATACATGAGGCAAACAATCTGAATACCATCCAAAAGTTTAATTACTTGAAGGCATCGCTAAGACCAGGCAGTGCAATCAATTTAATTGATACTTTAAAAATATCACCGGAAGTTATAAATAGCATGGGAAATGTTAAAGGATCGTTATGACAATTAGGCAGAGTTAATTCGTGAATATTTCACGGAATTGACTAATACCAACTGCTAGGTGGGCAGCATTTTTACCTTTAAGAAATATTTACGATAGTGCCTCTAAATTAGTAAGATCCATCAGAACCACTGGACGAACGGATGGCGAGTTATTATAAGACATGTTGTTTTATCAAATTTCTTCAAAACTTGATAGACAAACAAGATATATGTGGAACGAAGTTAGCGAGGTGACACGAGCCCCAACTTGGGATAATTTTAGACAGTTTCAGTCTAAACAATGCAACATTCTAGAAAAGAATACTTGGAGCCATACGGAGGTCAAAGGAGAGAACTCTAGACGAAATTATCAAGGCGCATCCCATAAAAGACCAACCCATCCTAGCACGGCCTACACGTTCGTTTGAGCATCAGACGATCAGAAGAGAAATACTAATAGCAACAAGCAGTGTAACTTTTGTCCAAAACATCACTTCGTCAACAGCTGCACGACGTTCAGGTTCATGCCCCTACAAGAACGTCTAGACATGGTCAATAAGAAGGGATTATGTGTGAATTGTGTAGAAAGTGGACACTGTGTGGATGAGTATAAATCGAATTTTAACTGTCTCCTGTGCACACGACGACATCACACATTACTTCATTTGGACGACATCACGAAGAAAGAAAAAATCTCTAATAAATCCGAGTCCCAAGACTCGAAGGTATGTGTACTGGATTCATTACTATGCTTATTACCCATATGCAATATCTTGTTTACTGACAATTCCGGACAACTTCACGAAGCCAGAGCCCTATTGGATTCAGCCTATTCGGATTCATCCCTATTCGGATGTCAACGTAGTTACGTCAAAATTTGTCAAGAAAGTAAATTTAACAAAAAATAATTCGAATTTAAATATTCTAACCCTAAATGGAAATTCTGTCGAGATTAAAGAATATGTTACCTGTCAAATACAATCCAAAGTAAACAATTTTTACGCGAAATTGAAATTATTAATCTCTCCGACGATTATTGGAACCACACCATCAAAACTAATTCCTCCGAAAGGAATTCATATTCCCAAAAATTTACCATTGGCTGATCCGATGTTCTACAAACCAGATAGAATTGATGCTTTGATTGGTAAGGACCTGTTTTTGATATATTATGTGTTGGCAGAGTAACCACTTCATCGATCGTCCTTCAAAAATCATTATTTGGCTGGATCACAACAAAGGTTAATGACACCTCTACAAGTAGTCAGTGTATGCTTAATCAAATATCAAAGGATATGCAAGAAAGGCTAGATGAACTCAGCAACGCAGTCGAACGCTTTTGGAGGATTGAATCGGTAAATGATGATCATTCTACGAGATCGCAACAAGAAGCCGAAGGTGATACTGAAAGTCAGTTCGAAATCAACAAGAAACGTGATACTGCACTCCTCAAGCTCCGAAAGCTCTTGGAAGATGTCCACATCGAGTCCGAAGAAACCGCCTCCCTACTCAAAAAGAAACACCAAGAAGTCGTTGTTGACTTCAAAGAGCAAATCGACACTCTCGCCAAAGCCAAATCCAGGGCTGAGAAGGAGAAGGCTAAATTCCAATCGGAGGTGTACAAGCTCATCGCGCAGGTGGAAACCTCCACCAAGGAACGCCTGGTCTCCATCAAGCACGCCGAGAAGTTGGAGGGCTACATCAGCGAGCTCAACGTCAGGATTAATGAGCCCAATCGCACCATCGTTGACCTCCCACAAGACCCGCCTCTCACAGGAAAGCATCGAACTCACCAAAGAGGTCCAAGACATCAAGGAAAATCTTGGGAACGCCGTCTATCTTAAGTCTCAATTAGCCGGAAGTCACGATCACTGAACGGGAGGAACAAATCGAAAGCTTGCTGGTCAAGATCAACAGCTTGGAGAAGTTCGAGGTCGAGGTGCCCATTATCGAGTTGGAAAAGGCCAACGCCAACGCCAGGGACTTGCAGAAGCGCGTTGAACAACTGGGAAGGATCAATCTGGACTTGAAGTTGCGTTTGGACAATACCTTGGCCATGTACGAGCAGGAACAACGCGATCTCCGCAGCAGGCAATAAGAAATCCTACGTCTCAACCACGCTCGACAGGACTCGCGTGTCCAGGGACGCTCTTGCTCGTGACAACAAGAAAATGGCTGATGATCTTCATGACGCCCGCAACACCATCACCGAGTATACTCGCCGCATGCACGAGATGGTAATTGAGCTTGGTCGCCGTGGAACAACGCAGCCAACATTTGTCTTCCGAATTGAACAGTTTGCGCCATGAAGCCGAGAAGCGTCTCCATGAGAAGGACGAAGAAATCGAAGCAATCCGTAAGGCTACCAGCATTGAGATTGAGCAGTTGAACGCCCGCGTGGTCGTTGCCGAGACCAAGTTGAAGACTGAGGTGACTCGTATTAAGAAGAAGTTGCAGATCCAAAAGATCAACATCGACCTCCAGAAGACCATCAAGAAACAATCCTTCGAATTGACTGAAATCACTGCCCACTACGACGAAGTCCAGCGCCATCATCGGCGGCAAGCGCATCATCAGCAAACTGGAGGCGCGCATCCCCGACATAGAATGCGAACTGGACGAGGAGAAGAGGCGCCTGCACCAAAGGTCTGTTCCCTTCCAATGGCATAGTTCAGGAGTAGTAGAAACCCATTCTGTAAGCTCTATTATAGCTACAATTGAAAGTCGAGACTTTCAAGGCGGGGAGTATGTTAAGACCCAACAATTTTATTTTTATTTGGTCTTAAAATTATTTTCTTTGTTAAGTGTGTTTCTAAAAGTAGGTAAATAATAATTACATTAAGATTATCTTAAACCAACCAGTAGATCCTAACAACATCTGGTCGTTAGGGTAGTGGATATTTGTTGAATGCGTTTAAAGCTGTTTATGTTCGCTACGCATCTGAAAGACCATTTGTATTCTCTAATCGTTTGTAAATACGTTTTTGGATGCTTGGTGGTCGTAAACAATTGCAAATACTATGCAATGTTTATATTTAAGGGTTCTTAGTATAAGTATTTTATATTTTGGGTAGTTGTAAGATTAGCCATAAAAATTACCACGTGCACTTCGGGTTAGAATTCTTTATGGTTCAGTGGGGGCAGACAAATGGGAGGTCGGATTGAGTTTTCTTGTTTTTAACCATATGTAATCATATTCAGTTGAATTGTAACCTTCTTGCCACAAACATACCAAGAAGGTTCCAAACTCCGACAGTGCACGTCGTCATAAGTGTTTTAAGGTAGAGTTAAATAATAAATACACCATGCCGAGAATATCAAGATTTTGCTCAAAAAGGAACTACACCAAAGGTCTGTTCCCTTCCAATGGCATAGTTCAGGAATAGTAGAAACCACATGTTTAACGAGGCGTTTATTTCGCCTAAACATTTAAATTCTAGTGCCGATTGAATCTATTGGCAACCCTGAATTAATTGAATTAATTTAATCCGGACGGATTATAAGGATATTTCTAAGGAAATAAAAATTCGTGGAATTTGTCCATTCGCATTTGCATAGACGTTAGCACATATAAAGGGACATAGTGCCGATATCTATTGTTTCTTTTTTACACAAAAAGGGCGGGTAGATACTTTTCTACGATTCCGGTGGGAAATAGATCTATTTCAAGGAAGCGCCCGTGCCCACGAGAAATTTGGGGGAAACCATGTCCGAATCCTAGATCCTCCCAACATCTCGAACACATGTTCGATAGGAAGTGACCACAGAATGGTTAGCGCAACAGTTCTGGGGGCACGGCAGTGCCCCCGTCAAGTCGAGCACAGCCGTACCATCCTTTTCTCGAAGCGACTCACGGCACGTTTGACCGCCCCTGTAACTTTCTTGTGTATAAAGCAAGAAGTTCGAATTTTTAGATATCAAGATAACATACTATAACTGGCTATATTGCTTACCGGTCATCCAAATTCTAAAGTACTTATAGCAATCTTACAACAAAAACAACACCAAATTTTGAATTTTTGGAGAAGTTTAGCCTATAAAGGAGGGGAAAAATAAAAAATTCCGAAATTTTATTATCCATTACTTAATTGAAAAATAATGATTATTAAAAATTACATTTAACTAACGCATCGCGCTTGTATGTATGGTTGCTACTGGGAAGGGGCAGCGTAGACAAGATATATTACCCGAGAAAAAAAGGTGGATAACATACAAAAGAAATGAGATCCCATCAAAAACATAAAATGTAAAAAATGCCAAGTCTCGTAACGCAATTCTTTAGTTTGTAGCAACTTTGTTGTAGCAACTTTTGCTACTATTGCAACTATGCTTCCATAGACATTAACTAAAATAACTGACTTGGGCTTAAAACGGATCTCACAAATTTTTGTAGCGAAAGGAGAGACTTGGCATTTTTTTACATTTTATGTTTTTGGCGGTATAAATTTTACATAACGAAAGAGAAGAAGATACTAACATTATAAACACGCTAAGTAATGGACACATCGAAGACTCAATACAATACCAACAGCATCATTGAAAGAAGCTCATCTTAATAAATTAGAAACAGAAAAAGTCGACATCGAAAAACTCAACGAAGAAAAAAAAGACTGATGTTTTTTTTGCAAAAACAGTTCAATTCGCTAATCTGAATACCACCCTAAGAGTTCTATCCAAGATCCCTGACATTTTTAATTAAATACTCAGGTCAGTTACTCTAAAAAGATATTGTTACTCTAAAGATCTTGATCAAATATTCCTGTATGTCTGAAAATGAAGGTTCTTAAGATTTGTATTGTTCCAGTCTTAACCTGTGGAACAGAAATACTGACACTGACAAAGAAGATCGCATCCACGATATAGGTACTTTAAAGATGCTTGGAGCGCTCAATGCTGAGTATATATTTAAAAGATAAGGTACCAAAAACGGGTAAGGGTAAGGTACGAAATGCGACGCAGCAGTGGAAGATACTATTAACAAAATCAGCAACGTAAGTGGAACTGGGCGGGCCAAGTTGCGAGACTAATACTCTATAGATGGACCAACTATTGGGAGGGCGACCAAGAGCAGACGCCTACCGAAGCAGAGATCGTCCTCCCTCACGATGGACCGGCGACATATTTATCCGACATTCGAGGAAACTGGATGCAGGCGGATAAACATCAGTGCTGTTAAGTTAGTAGGGTTTGGCGGTTTTTCAAACCCGGTTTTTAAAAAACGGTATTTAACGAAAATTTGTCACATTTGAAAACTTCTTTTTAAATTAACAAAACCGGTTTAAAATAAATTAAATTATTAGGTTAGGCTAGGTTAGATAAATAGATTAAATTATTAGGTAAAATTTATTTTTTATCTTTTTTGATTTATTCTATGCAACGAGTTGGGCTGGCCAGTGCTTGTGCATTATGTATATTAACAAGTGAAGGTATATTTGAATTTCTGTAAAATGATCTAAAAAATTTCAACTTTTTTCTTTGAAAAATCCATTCATAAGTTTCTTCAAGACCATGAATAAAAACTTTCGAATCCAAAGACACGGAAAGCATTTGTTTGACTCTGACTAAATTGAACAAATTAGATGGCTGAACATTAAGTTAATTTAATTATATTTTAGAAATAATTTATGAAATATTAATAAAGTTACTTACAGTCTGTCGTCTTCCCAAATTTTAATCCTCCAGTCACCACTACACGAGATAAAAATATCCGTATTGTATTTATTGTAATGTATTTTGTAGACTGGCATAGTGTGCGCATTGTATGTCAGTAAATATTGTGCATGATAGAGCGTACTGCACTTATAAATTATCCCTTCTTCGGTCCCAACCAAATATACTTGTGGATTTTTCGGATGAAATGTTATATAGGTAGCACAAGCTACAATATAAAATATTTTAAAATTAACCGAAATATATACCTATGAATATTTCTCTTTACAACTGCAAAATCCTAAATTTATTCTAAATTAAATGATAATTCTTCTTGTTCTGTTTTTGTATTTACCTTTTAATTTGACGAAAGTGCCGTCTGGCCCAGGCGCTGCATCCTTAGCTAAATATAGATTAATAATTGTTGTAAAATCTAGTTCGCTGTGCATCAAGACGTAATTATTTACTTTGCCATCGTTGCTCACTGAATAGAAATTTAATTCCCCATCTGGTAAGTCGGCAACCCATTTAATCTACGATATATTAAATGTAAACTATTTATTTTTAGGTCTATTTTTGTAATTGTATACATTTATCACTTAAAGACATTTAGCAGTTTGTTTTTCATAGCAAATTTCACGCCTTATCCACAATGGCAATTTTTCAGAAAAGTACTGCAGAAAAAAAAATGTTTGTACTCTTAACTTAAAGACCGAGTTTCGTTCCTATGACTAGGCCGTTAACCGAATTGGTCGACAAGCGAGGGTGCTTCATTAGTAGGGAAAGATAGTATGTTCTGGCGCCACCTCCACCTCAGACATGCGCATGCGCGATGACCTTTGACCCCTAACCTAACCTTGACCTTGACCCCATAACCCCATAACCTTGGAACTTCCGGTTTCGACTTCCGGCCGCCATTTTCGGAACTTCTAGATGCGCGGGAAAATTCAAAAAATAGACGCGAGGCGGGGAAATTCAAAATTAGATCCTGTTGAGACAAATGAGGTGTGAAGTTGGTTGCATACATCAACGAGACAAAATACATGAGACTAGACAGACGGAGCTAGATCCATGAGACTAAATACATGAGACTAGATAGACGGGGCTAGATACATGGGGCTAGATACATGGGGCTAGATGCATGAGACTAGATAGATGGGACTAGATACATGAAACTAGTTAATACTGAACTACAATATATAAGGGATTGTTTAATTCAACTAAAATATATTTTCGATTGTTTTTTGATTACTGCTCTGGCTTGTTGATTAGGTTCGGCTGGATGTTTGCTAGCAATAACAACTTCCTGTTATCTTATCAGCGGTGAGCGAGTGTTCGTTTCCACGAGAATGAAAGGTTGTAAAATAAAGAAAACTCCACATAAAATTTATGGTTTTATTAAATTCTAATAATAATACATTTAAATTTACATCAATACATTTAAATACAAATAGTGGTCATTTTTTGTATATGTTATGCGTTCGGAAGAAGCAGCTTAAGCAATAATGACTTGCACACATATTACAGCGAAACTTTACACAACTAGTTTTACTTGAGGCCTTTTGTCTTCCAAATATCATTCGGTTTTCTTTATAACAACCAACACACCGTCTTTTAACATCCGCTTTCTCGAGGGAATGTTCACTATCTTTAGCATTGGATGAACAAACAGCTGATTGGTTTATTGAATCAGGAACATGTGCATTCAAACTCTCAACTTTATTCTTTTGACATTTAACATCCGTTTTCTCGAGGGAATGTTCACTATCTTTAGCGTTGGATGAACAAACAGCTGATTGGTTTATTGAATCAGGAAGATGTGCATATTTTTCTCTATTATTATCATAGTCACCATTAAAACTCTCAACTTTATTCTTTTGACGTCTAGGAAGCGTCTCATATGATGGTGATAAACTAGTAGATATTCTAAGTGGAGTCCAATAGATAGTTTTATTACGGGCATGCTTCTCACCAAATACAATCCCCATCTTGATAGTAAAACACCAGCGTTAACACTAAATTATAAATTCTATCCAATCCTATTTATATCGTGCATAGTTCTTTGCATCAATGAGGGTGTGATGTCTATGTAACCCCACATTAAACAAGGTGTGAGGTCTATGTGACCCCACACAAAACAGGGTGTGAGGTCTATGTGACCCCACGCTAAACAGGGTGTGAGGTCTATGTGACCCCACGCTCAACAGGGTGTGAGGTCTATGTAACCCTACGCTAAACAGGGTGTGAGGTCTATGTGACCCCACGCTAAACAGGGTGTGAGGTCTATGTGACCCCACGCTAAACAGGGTGTGAGGTCTACGTAACCCCATGCTACACATAACCGATTAGAGCTGAAGAGTATTAAGTGAGAGAGGCAGCGAGAGAGAGAGAGAGAGGGATAGAGATGGGAATTAATTTTCACGGAAATCGTATAAAAGCGGCTGTTTCGGACAATTCTACCAATCGACATTTACATCTCAAAGATTTAACACCTATATTAAAAAATAAACTATTATCTCTAGGATATAAGTTAAAGCGACAGTATGGATAAAATAGATATATTCTCCAAAGTTGACTATGAGGATATTATTACAAAGAGTGGATTTCACACGTATTATCCTATAGCTCAAAATTATAGAAACAATGATGAGATTCGTATTAGGATCCAACACCAGGATATTTACACTTATCCTAGCGAAAGTTATATTTATGTAAGCGGAACCGTTAATTTCCCGAAACTCATTCCACCTGCAACTAGATAAGAATAGAGATGTAGGAATTACGAGCACGATGAAAGGATTACTCTCCAATACCAAGCGGGATCAGCATATACTCGACCTTTGCGGCTGGGCTGAAAATGCTACAAATGTTACATACTTTGATAATAACAGAAAGTTCTATGCTCTAATCCCATTGAAATATTTATTGGGTTTTGCTGAGGATTATACAAAAATGTTAATTAATGTAAAGCAGGAATTAATTCTACTACGAGCTAGAACTGACGTGAACTGCTACAAAGGAGATGCAAATATAAGATTCAATATTGATCAAATTTACTGGCGAATTCCCCATATCCAACTCAGCGACGAAGATCGATTGAATGTATTGGACACACTCGAAGAAGATAGGCCGATATTAATACCGTTTCGTAGGTGGGAGTTGCATGAAATACCTGCTTTAAAAAATACCGACAGAGATATCTGGTCTGTAAAAACATCTACAACTCTGGAGAAGCCTCGATGCGTTATAATTGCACTGCAAGAGGGGCGAAGGGATGCTCATGTAAAAAACGCGTCCGAATTTGATAATGCATTGCTGTGAAATATGAAAATTGACCTAAACTCAGATTCATATCCATATGAAAACTTCAATCTTAATATGGATAGTGGTGATTATGCACAACTTTATTACATGTATGCCACTTTCCAAAGCAGTTACTATGAACGCAGAAATGAGCCGATATTAGATATGATTCAATTCAAGGATCATATTCTTTTTGTGTTTGATGTATCTAAAATAAAATGACAGTAATAAATCATCTGCTGTTGATTTAAAAATTGAATTTGAAGCTACGCAAGCATTCAAGCCAAAGACTCGAGCCTATTGCCTTATTTTGTGTGAAGCTGCCGTCGAATACACCCCATTGTCGGGAATAGTTCGAAAATTAATTTAAAAATTTAATTAAAATGAACCATTTTAAGCATCAAATCATTTTAGCGACTATTCTATATATATTGCAAGAAATGTTGAATGTTTATATAAGTATTTAAATGTATTGATGTAAATTTAAATGTATTATTATTAGACTTTAATAAAACCATAAATTTTATGTGGAGTTTTCTTCCTTTTACAACCTTATCCATCTCTTTGAGAAGTAATATTTCTTATCTATTATTCCATAATTCGGATACCCCATAATTCGGATAGCCCCATCTATCTAGTCTCATGTATCTAGCTAGCCCCATGTATCTAGCCCCATCTGTCTAGTCTCATGTATTTAGTCCCGTCTATCTAGCCTCATGTATTTAGTCCCGTCTATCTAGTCTCATGTATTTAGTCCCATGGACGTAGCCCGGTCTGTCTAGTCTCATGTATTTAGTCCCGTTGATGTATGCAACCAACTGCACACCTCATTTGTCTCAACAGGATCTAATTTTGAATTTCCCCGCCTCGCGTCCATTTTTTTAATTTTCCCGCGCATCTAGAAGTTCCGAAAATGGCGGCCGGAAGTCGAAGCCGGAAGTCGAAACAGGAAGTCGAAGCCGGAAGCCGGAAGTCGAAACCGGAAACCGGAAGTCGAAACCGGAAGTCGAAACCGGAAGTCGAAACCGGAAGTTCCTGAATAATGGAGGAGACAGTCCGAGACTGGTCTCACAAGATACATTTTGAGGGTATACACTTCAAACTTGGATTAGTCATTGTTGACTGCGCTAACGAGCAGTCAGCGAAGTGATTAATGACGAGAGCACCCGTTTTAAAATGTTGGGAAGGGGTGCTCTAGAGGCAACAAAGGGTGACCATATCCTCAAGCCGCACGTCGTTTCCATGTTACAGACCAGGACCAAACCCCGAATTGTTCCATCAATTAGAGCTTCTATCCATCTTCTGGAGCAAGGTATAGGAGAAATAAATTAGTAATTACCATGAAATTTGAATTCAGCTGCCCGGTAAAAATCTAGAATGAGCATAAGAATGCTAAATGGTAGAACAAAAATTTAGAGCAAAAGTACGTAAGTTTTTTCATAAAGCTAAGCAATACGGAAATTGGCAAGAATACTCTGAAGTGCTCTCCACCTATAATAAACAATTTAGAAAGGCCAAAATGGACAACTTTAGGACCTTCTGTGAAAATATAGAATCCACCCCGGTGGCAGCTAGATTACATAAAGCACAAGCAAAGGATAGGGTGGAAATGACAGGCGCTCTAAAGCGACCGAATGGGAGCTATACAGAAGACGGAGAGGCTTCTGCTACTACTAAACACATATTTAGACTGGAATAGGGCGTTCTCCATTTGCACGGAAATCCGAATCAAATGGGCTATCGGCACTTTCAAGCCATTCAAAGCCTCAGGTGTTGAAGGGTTAATTAACGCCTTCCTACAAAAGGGAGGAAGGAATTAATGTCGTTTCTTATAAAAATCTTTAGAAGTAGTTTAGCGCTCGGAGACATACCGTAGCTATGGATAAGGGCTAAGGTGGTATTCATGTCGAAGTTGGGGAACAAAGACACCACCCAACCGAAGTCATATAGACTCATTAGTCTAATATCTTTCATGTTAAATGCAATGGAGAAGGTAATTTACAATTACCTTAATACAACAGTGCTAGTAGGTGCTACACTACAAAACTGTTAGCATGCATACAGCGCAGGAAGATCCACAGAGACTGTCCTGTATCAGGAAGTTACGATATGTGCCTTCTTAGACATTGATGGAGCCTTTGACAACACCTCGCACAAGGCTGTGAAAGGCTCTTGAAAGAATGAATATCGAAAGCATTACCTCTATGTGGATGGGAGAAATGCTGAGAACTAGAACGACGGAGGCACACGTGGGAAAAGACAAGATCTCCACAATTCGAGGGTGTGCACAGGGAGATGTCTTTTCACCACTGATGTGGAGCCTGGTAGTTGAAGAATTACTGGCTAGGCTGAACGACCTAGACATTAAATGTCAAGGTTACGCCGATGACATAATCATTATGGTGTCATATGGTGTCAAACAGTGGAACTAAAACTCATCCTGAGCAAAGCATCGGGATACCCTTTAGTAGGAAGAGAAGACTAAACTGCCTACAGCCTACAGTTAGATGGTAGGTCAGTAGAATACAAACAGGAGATAAAGTATCTGGATATAACAGTATATAGCAAATTCCGCTTGAACATCCACGCTGAGGAAGTGGTAGGAAAAATCAAACGCGCTCTAATGGTGTGCAGAAATCTTACAGGGAAAACGTGGGGTTGTAACCCCACAATCCTGCAATGGATGTACACCATAAGAATTGACCCGCAGATCGCAGAATTCAATATAACTTTTAATTTTGCTATCGATTCTTGAGATAAATTGGCGAATTCTTAAAGATATTCGAAAAAGTTAAAATATTTTTATTTCCAGCATTTTCAGCGGTATTTCAACGACTTTTAAGGATTTATAAAATTGCTGACTTTCGTAAAGGGTCGAAGGCTTGACGCAAACACTAATGCGCTCAAACACGTGAATGCGCACGCTTGCATCATTGCTGCGTGCGTACAGTTTTGATAATTATTTGTGCTTGTTTTTATCTGATTCTGCCTCAGTTTCTTACTGTTGCCAGTGATAGTTATACGTATTAAAACACGTTGAATAGGATGGCTTCGTCTAGTAAGCAAAGAAAGGTAGACCAAGAAAGACGCGTTTTTAATGAGAAATGGAACGATTATTTCATGACAGAGAGCATTGGTAAACAAACTTGTTTAATTTGTTGGGATGTAATAACTGTTAATAAGAAATATAATATTGAGAGACACTACAATACAAAGCATCTAGTAGCCATGATAAATTTCATGGCGAGGAAAGAAAACCAAAAATCGAAAATTTTAAGAAAATATTTTGTAAATAACAATTGCTATTTATAAACTCCAATGCAGATTGGATCAGAAGATGCTGTGATAGCTAGTTACTTAATTGCAGCAAAAATCGCAAAGAAGTCAAAACCCTTTTCTGAAGGAGTACTTATAAAAGATTGCAAATTAACTGCTGTAAGCAGTGTCCGGAAAATTAGACAGTAACCAGACGAATTGATGAAATTTCAACCAATATAAATGAATCCCTCAACAGAAAATATCTAATTTTGATTATTATTCCTTGACTTTTTATGAAAATTAAGGAAAGAAATTTGATTTAAGGAACTTCTTGAAGATATCGAATCTGAATATTCCGATTTAATTTATTACTGTGAAGTTCGCTGGCTTTCCAAAGGAGCAATGTTGAAAAGGTTTTTTGAATTAAAAGAAAAAAATAAAAAATTTATGGAAGTCAAGGAAAAACCGGTGCCCGAATTAAGTGACGACGAATGGTTGCGTAAATTAGGATTCTTAGTTGACATTACACACATTTAAATGAATTGAATATAAAATTGCAAAAGCAAAACCAAATTGTGACTGAATTATATGGATCAGTGCTTGCTTTTAAAAACAAATTACTATTATGGGTGAACCAATTTAATAATAATAATTTCACCAACTTTCGTAACACATGATAAAGAACAATTCATCACCATTTTACAAAATCTGTACGATGAATTTGAAAGGAGATTCCAAGATTTTGTTTCCAAACAGATAATTTTTGATATTTTCGTATTGCCGTGTTCTTTTCCTGATATTAACCTTGTCCCGCAAGAATATCAAATGGAGTTACTGGAACTTCAAGCAAAATGTGATCTGAAATTGAAATTTATGGAAGTAGCAAAGGATGACTTTTACAAATCTTTAAATCCAGAAGAATTTCCTCAGCTAATTAATAATGCAAAGAAAATTATTGCATTATTTAGAAGTACTTATAGATGTGAACAGTTTTTCTCAAGAATGGCCTTTACGACATCTGAGAGAGCGAGAGCTATCGCATCACTGATATAAATTTGAAAAACACTCTTCGCGTTGCTACTACTGAGATTGATATTGATATGAAACGTTTATTAAAAAATAAACAATTTCAACAATCTCATTGAAGGTTAGTAAAGTTACTGTTTCAACATTAACCTGTATATTTTTCTATTTTTTTACGTTATTTGTGTTTTTTTTAAGTTTATTGATATAATAAAGTAAATAAATAAAAGTAAATATTTTTTTATAAAAATATTTCCATTCTGAAATCTGATCCTTCACTGTTGTTCCGCGAAATTCGTTCCTCGTTTTAAAAAAAGCCTAGAATTTATTTACGCGAGCGAAAAAAAAATTATCGTCAGCTAGTACGATCCCTGACTGGCCCATCACCTAAAAAGGTTGCCCACCCCTGATGAACACTATAATAGTGAGACCTGCGATCACTTACGAGGCAGTTGGGTGTGGAAGTAGTACCAAGCTGGTCTCTATGAAGAAGCAGCAGAGTATGGAAGATTGATATTAAGCAACATGGGATAAACATATGTCTTCAGCGGGACTGCCCTGCTAAACTAAATGCTGGAAACTCACATAAAAGAAAATTGTTAGGTGATATGTGATGAAAGTACCTATATATTTATCTACTTTGTAAAAGAAATACGTTACTTTGTATTTTTTTATATTTTTTGTATACGGAAGTTGTAGCGTAATAAAATATAGAGTAATAATATATAGAGTAATATTTTATTTCAAAAGGGATTTTAAAATATAGCGTATCTCAAAAACTAGATCTGATAAAATAAATATTATAATACTGATAGTATATTAAAATAAATAATATATATTCCAGAGATTTCTTTGGAACCTTTAAGCAGGCACTCTGAAAATACACTCCGCTAAGCCTCCGCTTCAGAGACTCACAAGGCAAACTGGCTTATAGCGACAAGGACAACTGCCACCTTTTGGCTCAGTACTTTAAAAATCTACTCAACTGTGACCCACGCAGCGAAGACTTCGACTATAAACAAACCACACCCAACCCGGACTCGCTTCCCCCTTCATTGGAAGAAGTTGGCCAGATCATTCAACTTCTTAAGAATAATAAGGCAGCTGGAGAGGACTCCATCGTTGCTGAACTGTGGAAAGGTGCTGGAAACATTGCCGTGCGCAAGCTAACCGAGATCATCCAGGACATCTGGGAAACAGAGAATATACCACCCGATTGGAAATCTGCTCTGATCTATCCACTTCACAAAAAGGGAGATTTTACTGATCTAAACAACTATCGTGGAATTTCTCTCGTCCCGGTAACATACAAGATTCTCTCGAAGGCGTTACAAACAAGGGGAGAAAATCAGTTCGATAGTCAACTGGGAGAATACCAGGGGGGCTTCAGGAAGACCCGATCATGTGTTATTTTATAAACAGATCCTCAATCTTAAAACTGTACTTGCATACTTCAAGATGAGAAACCGCAAGGTGGTCGTTCGTTACCTTTGTTGATTTTAGGAAGGCCTATGACTCCATTGATAGAGAAACGCTTAACAATGTACTCCAGGTACTAGGGCTAGACAAAAAAAACCGCAGACTCATCCTAGAAACTTTGACCAACACCCCTTCCAAGGTTAAATTTAGAGGCGAGATTTTAGAAAGCTTCGAAATTAAAACTGGAGTTAGACAAGGAGATAGACTTTTCCCATTTCTCTTCAACTCTATCGTTGAAAAGGTTATGAGAATATGGGGCAAGGAACTGAACAATTTGGGTGCTCGGAGTGGTATCTACCTGGGACGTAAGAACGATGGACTCGTTGTAGATTGCCTGGCCTTTGCAGATGACATGGCACTGTTTGCTGATTCTCTTGAGATGGCAACAATGCAGGTAAACTGCCTCAGAAAACAGGCTGCCAAAGTGGGTCTTCAAGTGTCGCTGGAGAAAACAGAATTCTTCACCAACATCAGAGAAGCAAACAGAGAGATGTTACTAGAACAGGGAAACATCAAGAGGACTGAGAAATTTAAGTATCTCGGCGAATGGATTGAACCCAACTTATCAGAAAGAGCATCATTATCCAAGAGAGTCAACAAGTTAGAACTAGCCTATCGACTGACTAAGAACACTTACAATAAGAAATGCCTGTCACGCAACCTGAAACTTAAGCACTACACATCAGTCTTACGACCAGAAGCCCTGTATGCCATGGAATGTATTTCCTGGAACCGAAGTAGTCTAGTAGAGAAATTGAAATCAGAGAGAGGAGAATCCTCAGGAAGATCCTAGGCCCGGTAAAGGAAGATGGGGAATTACGAAGGCGGCATAACTCTGAGCTCTACGAACATATTGAGGTGCTCTCTAACTGTGCAAGGAAAAGAAGGGTAGCTTTCTATGGCCACGTTGCAAGATTGCCTCCAAACCGACTAACAAACCGTCTATTCACCTTCTGGCAAAACAAGAAGCTTCGTACCACTTGGTTGACAGAAACCGAGAAGGATATTAAAGAATTTGGAATAACAGATCTCAAAAACAGACAGTCTGTGAGACGCACTCTGAAGGAAGTCCGTGTATTTCAGGGAAAACCTCGAAGGAAAGGTACCCCCTGGGCAGAGGAGAGAAAGGAGTTACACTGGCAGAAGATGCGACAATACTGGGCAATGGTCAAAGCCCAACAGTTGAACAAGCGTGGTCCAAAGTAGGCCTATTCGAAAGAAGAAGAAGAAGAAGATATATAATAATACACAACAAAGCTATTTTGGATTCCGCATCCAAAAATGTAAATGACTGTGGTATTACGTTGTACTAAACGGGTAATGCCGTCACTGAACAAAAAGGGGGTCTAAAAGTTAGAATTTTTTGAAAATTACGAAAAATTGACCAAAAATGCAGTTTACGTCTTGATTTTTTCCGGTGAATTGAGCAAAAATGGGGATTTTAGACGAGCTTTATGAAAGTCCATCCCCGCAGGAGCGGCTGTATATGTAATGTGTAATTTTTCAAAAATTTTCTATTGTTCTTTTTCCTGCAAAACTCCGTTACTCTAGCGCATCGATACGGGAAATTGTCATTTTCTGTTGTAAAACTGAACAGGCCTTCGACCTGTGTCGGTCTGCCGCCAATTTTTTTAATGCGTCCTCTTGCCGCGTTGATTTCACGTCACGCGGAAAAGTACGCGACCGTCGGTTCACACGGGGCGGCGGAAAATGTAAAAAAAAGTTTTTTCGATCACATGCTGCGGCTCTAAACCGGTTCGTTCAATGCCAGATGTTCTATGTACCCGCAACGGGCGGTGGAAAAATCTGGGACCTGCGACATCGTATTCCCGCTATGGGTCAATTTTAACACAAAAATCGGAAAAACACTTTTTTCTCATCTAATTTGCGGGGATCCCTCTCCTGGAATAATCAGCAGTCGGATCGGGACCGGACCAACATCAATCGATTCTGAATAGTTTTTGTTGTTTTGAAGTTTAACTGCGATTGAATGACGGATGGCGCCTGGACACCAGAAAAACCATGTCTTGCAGATGTTCGCTAGAATCCTCCGGGATTAGCTAAATCAAATAGCAGGGCGTTGCGGTGGCGGTTTCTAAATAGAGAACAAAAGGGTCTATTTGGCGATGGCAACGACACACTGGTCCACATTTCTGGGGGACGCGACGTCCGTCCAAACTCGAAACGAATTTCTCAAAATTGAACATATTCAAACCTTCCATATTAGGTGAAATTGTTTTAGAATTGTATTGCTCTTAAGGGCTTATAGCCCCACGTGTCTACTTTCAAACGACACTTCTCTTGGCGCATTATACCTGCGAGGACGTACCACAAGCCACAATTCGCAAAGTCACTTTTTTCCACCTCTTCAAACGGAAAAACTTCAAAAAGAAAATTTGCATCAACGGATTCGTTCTCTAGGTGAAAAAAACTACCACCATTGCTTGCCGCTGAGTCACCAATTTGCACTTACAGCTGATCATTTTGACACTATTTTCGCTCAGGTTATGTGCTAATGTCATTTTTTAAGTTTATCCGTTTATGATTATTTTTGTTCTTATGAAAAGATAAAATTAAAAAAATGAATTTAAATCAAATTCTGATTGTTCGCTCTTTGTTATGTTCAGATTCAAATCAAATTCAAAGAGATTTCTTGAAATCTCTAATTTGCCGATTTCGGCGATTAGCAACACATAGCAACATCAAATTTCTACAAAAATTTTACTTTTTTTTAATTTTTTTTATTTCTAATTTTGAAAACGAAAATTTTAAATTTTTCTTCTTGCAGGTTCTTAAAAGTTCAGACAATTTTACATCAGAAACACTTGTTGAAATGTTGAAATTTATTTCGTAAACGGCAATTATTTACCAGTTTTTTTAAGAATAATGAAAACTTTTAAATAGAATTTTGATTCCAACGGTACCAGTCAACAGGCGTCTTCCTTAGACATATAACCACATAGTTATTGGCGAAAAACTTTATACGTTTTACCAGTTGACTGTGAAAGGAACAGCCATCTCAAACTTCATCGTCATTTTCGATTCAAACGAAAAAACTCATCAAGTTCTATCACAATATGTTGCATGAGTTATCTGCGACTGATGGTCCAGACGTGGCCGACGCGACGTTTGAAATCTCCCTCCAATTGTTTACTTGATTTTTAAAGATTTGCGTTTCTCATTTCCCTACATTTCTAAGAAATTCTTCTAGCATGCATCGATGTAGTAAAATTTCCTCTACCAGCGGAGCACATTTTATCATTCCATTGCAAACAGTTTTATCAGGGGCTTTTTTTTAAAAGTCATTTACCAGGATTCGGGGTGGCTAGCAACGGTTGCATGGGTTGCATAACCGACTCCGCTCTACAGAAGTTTTCTTCCATTTTCCGGGGTGAATGGTGCCCAGAAATATTTTATTTCGCAAATTCGGTAAAGTTGGGAAATTCTACATTAGAAACAATTGAACATTCTTGAAAATTCACACTTTTACCAAGTATTTCGTAAGCTGGGTCACATTTGATTAGAGTTATTTTCTGATTTTATCAAAGAAAATTATTGTTTTACAAATTGTTGATTGGAGATTTTTGAAATTCGGCTAATTTTACATGGGAGACTAGAGGAGATCTAAATTTTTGGGACATCTGGTAATTTACAATCTCTTTTCCAAACGGTGACATTAACGAGTTTTCACTCACATATTTACATTTTCACACATTTACTTTGGAATCTAACGGTATATTCCGCGTCTTCCTAGCGTGTATAACAAAATAGTTATGGTTGAAAACGGTCAGTTCCACCACTTGACGGCTGAAGGAACAGACATCTCGAAATTTTCCCGGGTTTTCTTTTTTAAATCGAATAGTGCTCATCGAGGCCTATTGAAATGTGCTGTATGAACTTTTTGCGACTGATAGACTTGACATATCGAGCGTTTAAAAATGTCCACTACTTGTTTGCATCATTTTCGAAAAATCAACTTGCCTCATTTCCTTGGGTTTGCAAGAAATAATTTTAATCACAGATCGATAGAACGCACTTTCTTTTAACAAACGCATTAATTTCATCGCTCTGCGTTTAATTGTTCCGTCTTGGGATTTTTTTTTCATTCACCTTCGAATTAATTCACCATTTAAACCTATGTAAATTGTAGAACCAAATTCAACAAGGTACCTCTGAAAAAAGAAATCACTTTCACATTTTTCACATTTGTGACAAAACCGAAAGACTATATAAAATTTGCAAAGAATACTTATTTGTAGGTACCAGAATTCCCTATTTTCTGTTTCAGACTGCAGAGATATTTGCCAAAAATCTCGAAAACTAAAATAATTTCCCTCGCCGTCCCCGATGGCGGCGGACCGTTGAATTTTCGTCTGCGTGTACTTTTGAATGTACAGTAAAAATTTAATTGGAATCCTTCGAGGGTTAATGCATCTTTTCGCAATTTTTATATATTTTGAAATTGCCGTTAAAATTCTTGATTGTCGTGGTTTGGTTTCCATAAAAAAGAGCCGTTTTTTACTGATATATGTGAAAATTGCATTTTTTCCACGGTTTATCCTACATGAAAGTGACATTTTTTCATTCTAAAGATGAAAATATTTTCACATCTAGAGATAAAAATGAGCATTTTAAATTTATGATTTTCTCAATTAAAACAGTAAACTAACCAAATTTACATGGACTTTCTTATTAATTATTTCAGTTTCATTGGAATATTTTATGTACAAACCTAAAACGAGCCTGAAACTATTCAAAAAACCGAAATAAAATGAGGACATTTGACTTGAAAAGTATCACCTTTTATTGGAATGCAATATGTTACCATGGAAACGACCTTACCAACAATTAAATTTGTATTAACTATTAATTTGAATTGGATTTATTAGTAGAATTATGGATTCTGCAACCGAAATCAGTAGAAAAAGTTGCATTTACTACTCGAGATGAACTCGAGTTCGGTGTGATTGGTAACTCGCTAGCGCTCGTAAGCAAACTCACCTCACCAAAAAAGCCATCTTTCATCTTTTGCTGTAAAATATACTATTATAGGTTCCACCCCACGTGAAACAATAAAATTGTACACATTTGTACACAAGGCATCGTTATGAATTCACTCTGTCAATTTTTCAAAATATTTTGTCTGGTGGCGGCTGCCCTCTTATAACGAAAACGGAAGATAAAACATTGAATTAAAATATGCATAGCTTGATAACTGTAACAGATTTCTACAAAATTCTTTCAGTTCTATATAGACCATAGGTTTTTCTAAACAAAATGAAATTTTGACATCTTCGCGGTTTATAGACGTGATACAGGATTTTTTCTTAAAAGCAATATTTGTTGGAATTCTTTATATGTCTTTTATTAACTTTACGTATTTTACCGAACATGCGATTACTATTCAATAGAGCAGATTTTTTGTAGAAAGTTTGTCATTTTCATCTTTCCAAAGCGAACTGTTTCTGCGGAAGATTTTTTCCCAAACCTCCGCCTGCGTTTCTCCATTTAAGGGGTTACATGGGTTTTATAGCTTCAAAATATCGTTTTTTTATTATTTTCTTATTAATTTCTACCACATCTCGAGAATATTATCCTAAATTTTCAAGTCGATCCGAACAAAAGTTTCGGAGATACAACCCTAGGTAGGTGCGTGCTCAAAGTTAGATAGGCTCAGCGCGCCGCAGGTGTATGGGAGCAGCTGCTCGTCTATTGTTTGTCTGTCTTTATTGTCCATTGCTTTCACTTTCTAAGGGCAACTAGTTGAACTACTTCAGTTGGCGATTATTTCTTGAATCACGAGGTTTATTTGAGGTTATCTAAAGTGTCTGTTGTAAAATTCATTAAAAAATGCCCAAAGTTTCGAGAACTCAGTTGGGGGAGGGGTCTCGTAGAAAAGATAGACCAAGGAAAAGGAGACAATCATTTAATCCTAAAAATCCGGAAATTGATGATTCACTAGCTCGTCGGCAAAAAAATTAAAAGGTGACGATAAAGAGCACTTGCCAGAGGAAGACACGCTCTAATATTCAATTATAGACTTTGCCTTAGTTTTTTCAACACTCTTGTCTTTTGTGCGGTGTTCTAACATTATTAAAAATAAAGATGAAGAAAAATTGTGTAATGGAAAATAAATTTTAAACAATGCTCGAAATTCGGTCTGGGATTCAAAATTGTGGTAGCATGTGAACGATGTGATTCGAAATATATTTTATCATGTAAACAAATCGAAAAAATGTATGAACTAAATCGCCGGTTCACTTTTGTTATGCGAATATTGGGCTTGGGGCTTGCCGGATGCAAGAAATTTTGCGGCTTGATGGATCTAAGCAGTTCATTTCAACATCAATCAACATACGATTTTTATATTAATAAAATACATGAGTGTATCGGGACAATTGCTTAAACACTATTCTCCTCTGCTGCTAAACAAGAAAAGCAATTAACAAGCTTTGAAAACGGCGTTGAATATACGACAGACGTGTGTGTTTCTGGTGACGGTACCTGGAAGAAGCGTGGCTTCGCATCACTATATGGTGTGAGTTCACTAATTGGATATTATTCGGGAAAAGTCTTGGATGTGCTTGTAAAAAGCTCTTACTGCAAATTATGTGAGTCTTGGGAAAAAAAATTGAACACGGCAGAGTATGAAGAGTGGAAAGATGAACAATTCACAAAAAATCAATGCAGCGCCAATCACTCTGGAGCATCTGGGAACATGGAGGTATCTTCGGTTGTTGAAATGTTTAAACGCTCTACTGTAAAATATGGCCTGAGGTACGTAAACTATATAGATGGGGATTCAAAAACATACTCTGGTATTCTCAAAGCCCAACCTTACGGTGAAGATTTCTTATCAACAAAAAAGAATGCGTTGGGCATGTGCAGAAGAGGATAGGTACCCGTTTACGTGATTTAGTCAAGAAAACAGTTGAGGAAAAGATAGTCAACGGTAAAAAAACAAAAACAAAAAATCTTTCTGGCAAAGGTAAACTTACTGGTAAATTAATTGACAAATTAACTGTTTATTATGGTTTGGCAATAAGAAGAAATTGTGAGTCAGCGGAAAAAACGAAAGACTCTATATGGGCTACGTATTATCAGTAGTAATATCCCTAGGACATTGATAATAGACGAGATAATTTTGTGACAATCGAAAGCTCGTTCCTTGGTAACAGCCCGCAGCTTCGGGCTTTCTCAAGCAACGAGCTTGACAAATTTGTCATAAAATTATGAGGCATTTGTCAATGTTCGAGGGATATTCGGCGGAAAATTTTTTGACACAAAATTTATAACTCAATACAACGAAACATATCCCGTCTTTCTATCTCTTATTGGCAGCCCAATCTTTTGGTATCAACGCCAATTCTTCTAAGCTTCTATGTTCCTTTAATTCATTTAATTCTCGTTCGCAGAAAAATTCCATAAATAATCCCCAAATATATTTGTGACTGTAAGTTGTATTTCTGGGAATTATTTTTTGTTTAGCGCATTTATACTTTGAACATTCGCATTGCCAAAACGTGTCATTTTGAAATTTATTTGGAATGAAGTTGTCAAACTCAATCGTGTTGTCATAGTGATTGATAATTGCACTGAATGCAATTATCAGTGTAATGTTGACATGATTGGGTGAAATTGTTTCATATGAGACAAAATGACAAAATTTGATTGGTTGTTAGAATAGTCAAATAAATTTCACTATAGTTCTACAGACACAAATCCTCAGCACGGTAATTTTCCGAAAGGTCCAGACTCCTGGTGCGCTTGGCAGCGAGCAACAGCTAAGAACACTCTTTCGTCATTCAAACATGATTATATTCCATTACCAAATGATGTTTTGACTGCAATGAAACCTATCTATGAGGATCTCAGTAAAGATGAGCTTCTGGAGCGGTGTGTTGGTGGTTTCACACAAAATAATAGTGAAAGCTTGAACCAGTTAATCTGGAAAGTTTCTCCAAAAATACATCCTGCTGGTTCAGAGATCGTTGGTTCAAATATTTCTGCATTGGTCGCTGCTTGCACTTTTAATGAAGGAAGATCAGCTTTATTATTCTTTATGCACGGAATGGATTTAAAACTTGGCCGAAATTCTCACCAATATGCCCGAAATTCAGATGAAAACCGTGTGTGCGCGGCCGAAAAAAAATCAGCGAGCGATACTCGCGAAGCCAGGATTCGTCATAGACAGGAGCTAAAGGATGCCCTGGACATTGCAGCTGCTGCAGGTTCTTTACTTTATGGCCCAGGAATCGACGATTCAATATAAGTTACAAAAAAAAATCCAGTTTTATTGTTAAAACTTTAAACGCGTTTTTCTCGAAACTGTGTTTTCAAAGTCGGTTGTCAAAAGTTCTCGAAAACTACTCAACCGATCTTGATGAAATTTTACACAGGTCTTCGAGATACAATTCACGAGGACTTGGACGAAGGATTATTTTTTTTTCAATCACAACTATTAAAAAAAAATGTTGAGCAACTTTTACCAAAATTTGCATATTTTTGTAAAAGGGTCTGCCAAAAATCCCATTTTCACTTTTTTTCCTTCGTCCAAGTTCGAGTTTATGGTCTTAACTAGAAGACGATTTTTTTTTCTCTTCAGATGATCCTGTCATGAGTTCTACTGTCCACGCGGACGCACTTTTTTTTCGGAGGGGTCACGGGAAATGAGTCACAATGGAGTTTTGAATATGTTACTTTGAAAATTTCAGAAATTCAAAGATTTACAAATATAAAGATTTACAAATGTAAATCTTTATGACAATAAAAAGTTTGAATAAAATATTTTATTTTTTATACAAAAAAAGTGTTGAAAATAGACCTTTTTTCCCACGAGTAAACCCATGTAACCCCTTAAATCCAAGTAAATTGAAAATACAGCGTAAGAGTACCTCTTACCCATTGAAAAAAAAATCACTTGCATATTTTTCACTTTTGTGACAAAACCGAACGATTATACAAAATTCGCAAAAAATACTTTGTTAGTAAATTCTTTGTAGGTACCAGCATTCTACATACGCTGATTCAAGTCTCAATTTTATACTTCAAGGCGTTGACTAGATATTTGGAAGAAACCTGTAAGACAAAAAAAAATCTCCATGCCGCCCCATGTAACACCGAAGCTATAGGTACATTTTTAGGGTTCCGTACCGAAAACGGAACCCTTATAGGATCACTTTGTTGTCCGTCTGTCTGTCTGTCTGTCTGTCTGTCTGTCTGTCTGTCTGTCTGTCTGTCCGTCTGTCTGTTTGTCAAGATTATTTTTCTCAGGACCGCGTAGAGGTAACAAGTTGAAATTTGTATCAAATACTCTGGTCTGCGGTCTCTTTCAGCTGTGAAAAAATCAAACTTGTAAGTCAACGCGATCAAAAGATATGACCGTTTATGCCGCATATTTTGCGATTTCACAAGGGAATCAAAACCTATAGGGTACTTCCCGTTGACCCATAATCATGAAATTTGGCAAGAATAGGTATCTTACAGCACATTTAAAGGGAAAAATCTGAAAACCGTAAATATGTAGTTTAATTACAAGAAAAATGCGAATTTACTATTAGAAACTTATGAAAATAGGCTAATGTCGTAGTGGTATTGTTAGGCTCCAGAAGCAAATGGGTTGCATACAGTTAGGTCCTCCTCGGTTAGGTCCGAAGGTTAAAAAGTATGTGTTGGCACCAAGCTGCTTATTCTGAATTTTCTTTGTTTATATTCGTTATGCATATCATCATATTATGTCTAAATTTTGCATGTGTATAACCGACATGCGATATACTGAAGGTCCGTAACATCCTGTATATATTATATTTCGTATAATTTTTCTTTATAATCTACATATATTTAAATCACGTACGCCCTATATTTTTTGGTAGTCAATTGCCGAAAAGCTGTCAATTGAACAACTGAATGTTAAGAGTATCGAAATAGATCTAGAAATAGTTAATATATTAGTTTATAAGTTAGTGAATAAGTTTAAAACTAAAATAAAGTTTTCTTTTTATAAGTTTAAAAATATTCGCGTTATTTAAAAAAAATACCCTGTATACCTTTATACAGGGTACGGAGGTATACAGGAAAAATTGAGCAGTAAAAACAAATAGTGAAGTTCCAGAACCCCTAAACACTCATAGTGAATGGGGGATGTATGGTAATAAAATATAGGGTATAATTCCATCGTACGACAGCGACATCTTGAGGTTATGCTTGCAGCGGTACTAAGATGGTCGTGATTTCAGGAGGGCCACTTGTCAAGTTAACTGAATGTGCTTGCTACGTCCTCCACAAAAAAAAGATACCTTACTTACAAGTTTGTACGGAACCCTCGGTGCGCGAGTCACAACTCGCACTTGGCCGGTTTTTTTTACATTTTTAAAAATTTTTTTTATAACTTCTGTGTTCGGTTTTGGTTAGAATACATGATTAATATATGGATTCATTAAATAAATTATGTTAATAGGTTGGACATCAGGTGGAACGATGAAATTTAATATATTTGTAGAGAAAAAAATCAGTCAATCCAAGTACCTCTGTCAGTTTTAAAGAATAATTTATCTGGCGGCGGTCACCGACCCTCAAATTCATACGATTACAGAGAGTAATAAATTAAAATAACGGTACCACTAACGAAAAATTTACTATGTTTTTACCACTAATTAGTAGTAACCAATTAGTGGTGGCACACAATTAGTGGTAAAAAGGTAGTTTATTTTTTCAATTGAGAATAAGTATGGATACCATGTACCTACTTAGTAACAGTCGCATACCGTACTTTTCATCAAATAACTATAGCTTGAAAACTATAAGCGGTACATTAAAAATCTTTCAGTTCTATATAGATTATACGTTTTCTATTGAAATTGTCGTTTTGATACCTTCGAGGCCGATAGCCTTGGCACAGGATCTAATTAAAAAACTATGAGTTGAAATTCTTCAAATCTTTTTATGATTCCTACCAAACTTGCGTATAACACTGCTCGATAAAGCAGATTTTCTTCTAAAAAGTGTGCAATTTTTATCCTTTCAGATCAAACCTTGCGGCTGCGCGACCTCTCGATCCATAATAAAATAAAGTAACAAGAGGTGTTGTTAAACCTAGGTTAGGTTAATACACCTGGATCTAAAATAAACTAAAGTGGCAGTCTGTTAGTCTAACTTAGGCTGGGTTGCATACCGCGAAGCGGCAGAAAAAATAAGACAAACTACACGCGGCGGCGCGACCTCTAGACCCAAAATAAGATAAAGCTTTAAAGCTGAATGTTGGTTTAAGCTAGGTTATGCTATTAGGTGGATGCTGCAAAGCGCCAGATAAATCCAGACCACATACGCGTCCCTCGAAGTCAAACCAGAACTGATAGTAATAGATTCAAATAGCAACTTGAAAACTGTAATAGATAATAAAAACTCTTTCAGATCTATTAAGTTCATAGATATTTCTATTGAAACAATTTGGCCATTTTGGAATCTTCATGGTCGATAACCTTGACACTGGATTTTTTTTTAAAAAGAAATATATTGAAAATCATGTCAAAGTTGTTATCAATGCCAGTTGAGTAATTTATTTGTTATAAATTTTTCTGTTGTTTTTTAGTAACATAGTTTTGCTAAGTGTTGCTAATTGTCTAAAAGCAAACTTACTGTAATTGGAGGAGTGATATTCGCAATGAAGAATTGCGAACATTCATAAAAGGAGGTTACTATAAGTGATGAAGTATCGTTAGTAACTAAGGCTTAAAACTTAGACGAAAAAAAGTCATAACAGCTAACTTGTTTTGACTGGATTATGTTATTTGTCAAACTTGACAACAACAACGGCAATTCTACAAATAGTTGGCGAGCTTATGTTTGGGTATGTTGGTAACTCAACAACACAAGTTACTAACTTGATTAAAACAATATATGAGCTGGTTTTTTTGAAAGTGGCATAAGTCCATTTAAAAAAAAAACTAAGTTAACGGATTTTAATACCTTCTCTCCATAGTTGCAATCACAATTTCAATACAGTTCTATCTTGACAGAAAATAAACAAAAACAGTTTTGCTGTACAATTCTATCGCACAAATATTTCTTTTGAAAGTGGAATAAGTCCATTCCTAGTAATTATAATTAAAACTAGTTTTATTTAGTTCTCTTTCGCAAGTCATACTGTTTGGTTCTTATACTAATAGATTGAAGTGGAAGTATTATTTAAATATAACTGCTTTTAAAGCAGAAAATTAAAGGTTTAAATAAATAATATTAATTGCTACAATGAGATCGTATACCTGTGAAGAATACGACAATCTGTCAATTTCGTCTTAAGTAATAATAAGAGTAATAATTTTTTTACTGGGAATATTGAATTAAATTTGTTATAGTAATAAAACCCATGAATATTAGAAAAAGAAGACGAATTTATGAATCGAACAAGGAAAGCAATTTGAGCAGTATTAATTCAAGATTTCTACAAACTAAGAAGAGAATTAGAATTTTTAAATTAAGTGATTTAACGACTGACGAAGACGATGCTACTAATTCTCGATCACATTATGAAAATAATGATCCGAAGATTAGGAAAAGTAAAAGGAATAAAGGCGAAAAATATTATACAAAACTGGAAATATTATTCCTGCTAATAAATTCGAAAATAAGGATTGCAAATGTAAGAAATTGTGCGAGAATCGTATTACAGAAAGTGATCGAATATCACCTTTTAATTTCTTTTGGGAAATGGGGGATTTTAACAAACAAAATATATTCTTGTGTGCATCACTCAGCGTTCGCCAATAAAAAGAAGGCGAAGCAGAAATTTTAAGGGATCAGCCAGAGATTTTAGTTACTTTTTAAATATTGAAAAGTAAAGCATTGAGGTATGCAAAAAGTTCTTTATAGATACATTTGATATATCTATAGGCAGACTATATAGGGCTCTCAAAGCAAAGATAAATGGAAATGACTTACGTGGAAAAATGAAAGGATCTTGCAGAAAGAGTGATGAGAAACTAGTGGATGTCGCAAAAGATCATATAAAAAGTTTTCCACACTATGAAAGTCATTACACGCGTTCTAATAATCCAAATAAAAAATACCCGAGCTCTGATTTGAACTTAAGAAGAATGTACAACTTGCATGTTGAAATGTGCGAAGAAAACTATAGAACATTTCTCAGCGAGCGATTGTATAGGAAAATTTTTAACAATAATTTTAATTTAAGTTTTTTTTTATCACGCACATAAAGATACTTGTCAAAAATGCGATTACTTAAATTTGAAAATTAAAGCTACCTCAGACCCTAATGAAAAAAGCAGCCTTTTAGAGGAACATAGCACACATTTGAGAAGTGCAGAGCTGGCTAGACAAGCTTTAAAAGAAGATCTAAACTTAGCATCAATGAACCCAGATAAATATTTCGCATTTTCCTCTGATCTAGAAAAGGCCCTTCCATATCCCAAGTTAACAGTTTGCATACTATAAGTGAAACATGTATGTTCTTAATTATGGTTTTCATAATTTTCATGACAATAGAATTCATATGTATGCATGGGAGGAAACTGTAGCATCTAGAGGTGCGGAAGAAATAGCATTTTGCTGTCTGAAGCATATTCAGACGATAAAAACTCAAGATCATATCATAGCATACAGCCACATGTGTACCGGACAAAATCGCAATATTAAGCTCGCACTGATGTGGTTAAGGGATAGTTCAATCAGACGAGAATAACATAAATGTTATTTACCACAAATTTTTACTGTCGGGGTCATTCATTTCTTCCAAACGACAGAGATTTTGCAGTTGTGGAAACAGCATTAAAGAAAAAGGACCAATTATACACTGCCCAAGACTATTATAATGCAATAAAGGCTTGCCAAAAAAAAAACAGCTTCATTTTGTATGAAATGAAAAGAGAAGACTTTGTCTCAACCAAATCTCTAGAAGAGGTAATATTAAACAGAAATAAAATATATTGGATGAGGTTCAAAAGAACTGAACCTCACATTTTTTTTTATAAAATTAGTATGGAAGAAACTGCTCCATTTAAAATAATTTTTTTATTTGGAAAAAAAGGGAAGACCAAAAAACCTTTGCAAAATTAATATGTTACCACTTTATAAAACTTCAAGGAGCATAACAAGAGAGAAATATAACGATATGATAAGTTTATTACATTATATACCGTCTATTCACCATAAATACTTCAATATGCTAACTGTAAAAGAAAACTAAGTTTAAAATATCTTTTTTTTATTTAAAGTAATTTTCATATTTATATTTTTAATATAACTGAAATAAACTCTTAATACATTTGGTTATTCGTGTATTTAAATGTCTTCATTTTAACTAATACTTTTTATATAAACATTCTTTTCAGTAAAGCTTTTATGTCTATAAAAATATGGACTGAAATTTGCTCCTGGTTTTATTTCTTCTAATATGTTATTTTTGAAAGTGGTATAAGTCCATGTGGAGCTAAAAAAATCGTTTATTTTTTCAAATAATTTAAAAAAATATTATTTCATAATAAATTTTAAAAGGTGTATAGTGTAAATCAGTCGAATTGATTAAAGTTGGCCAATATTTTTAAATTGATTCAAACGCAAACCCTTAAATATCTCAATATATGAAAAAATGGACTTATACCACTTTCAAAAAAACCAGCTCATATGTTGGTTTTGTTGAACGTCAAAGTTGACAACATCAATGTCACTTATTTAAAGGTTATGATTTTTTTAGTGAGAATTTTAGTAAATTTTTCCACCACATGATTTTTTTTTTAATCCATGGTGTAAGCCTAGTAACTAATATCACATCGTTAGATATGGTAACTTTTTTTAGGAACGTTTGGAGCTATTAATTTCTAATATCACTCCTTTAATTTTATTAACTTTGATTTCAGACAATTGGCAACACTATATGGTGAAGTTCATTTCAAAAGTGTTTGAATATATTACTTTACAAATCAGACAGCATTACAATCATTTGAGATAAATGAATTATTAGCAAATATTTTGTGCAGCAGGAGCTGTACATCTTGCAACTCCCCTTATTTTTCACATACACATACAACCTATGCTGATGTTGAAAGCGCAACAAGAATTGCGCATCTTGCAATTCTGCTTACTCTTTCATATACAACTTGACGTTCCACATATATCATGTGGCGCTGAAAGCACCACAAGTGTCGCGCAATTGAAAATTTATTATACAATTCCACCCCATCAATTATTCCACCTATAGCAACTATTCCATTCTTTTCAGCTCTTCCATTCACATTTAAAAAATACGATCCACATGAACCAGTTGAATTATTAAAAAAATATTGAAAAGAATATTTCAGCGTTGGAATTTACATCAGTGGAATGTATTGCTAGCTTTAGTTCGACGAAGATTGTTGAAATTTTTTAAATGGGAAAATACTTACTGCCCATATAATTCCGCTGTGCTTGGCCTCGTGAACTTTGGTGATGTATGCCGGCTGTTTTGTGGACGCTTGAATATTGTAAATTCGAATATTTCCATCGAACATTCCGCAGACCATCATGTAAGGATATTTCGGATGAATGTCCGAACACATCACCGCTGAATCCGTCGTACATATGCTTTCCGGATACGAAGGATTTTTTATCGTGAATAGACAAATGAATCCATCTTGGACAGGTTTTAAGAAATCAACTGAAACAACATAATATAAAATTTAAGTGGAATGAAAATACATATAGTTGGTCCACCTTAGAAGATGAAGGCAGAACGCAGCGGTCTACATAAAATGTAAATCTAGCGCAAATGAGGTCTAATATAATTAATATCTACTGCATTTGTAACTAGTCTTAAAGTTGTAATTAAGCTTAAATGTTCAATAAGGAGGAGGATTTTGCTGCAATAAGGAGAAATACAAACCATTGAAATACAAGTATTTTGTAAATTGCTTGTAAGATATGTGTAGAATACGTGGAATACAGCATATTTTTCAATATTCGGAGTCGTTAGAAAGTTACAGATGTAGAACGGAGAAAGTGCCGAGGGTGGATAGGTAAATACGTTTATTGAGTAGTGCATGTAACTTGTGCCAATGCTAAAAAACTAGTGCATGTATCTTGTGCCAATGCTAAAAAACTAGTAATGCAATCGGTTGTGAAGAATGGTATACGTTTCAATAGAATGACTGTACCATCAATTACAATGACAGCTCTGGAAAAATGAAAATAGACCCATTGTTGAAATCTGAATCTGTCTGTGCGATATAATCTGTCTATTCTTCTGTTGTTCGACTATTCTTCTGCAGCCCGGACGATCGGCAGAGAGGATTTCCCATCCGATGTTTGAATTTACGCCCTTTAGAGTTTCGTGCAGCACGTCTTTATATCTCGTTTCATTCAGCCCTCGTGAATTTTTCCCGAATACACTACACCTTTTACTTTGCTCACCCATCCAATGCCTCCTTCCACGCTCTTCACTACTACACCTACATATTGCCAACATTGACTGCTCATCCAGCTCTTTATTTACATGCAATAGCTAAGCAGTTGTAGCGATCTACACTCTTAATGGAATTATAATCTAAAAATCGTGTTGTCCATTTTCCATTGACGCTCCTGGCAAACCACTTCTACCAACCTGTTACTTAGCATCTCTTTCAAATGTGCGCTATCCATTTTTACTCCATCCAGCCCTATCCCATCCACTCTATATTCATACTTATTCACCTGTTTCGTTGCAATTATCGCTACTTTATTTGCATTCACTTCCCGAAGAACAATGCGGCCTGGCATCAACTTATCGAGCTTCAAAATTTTCTTGTAAAAATTTTGTACTGCACTCTTTCGATCTTATGTTTATCTTTCGTTCCCTAGAGTTCACACCCATACAATAGCACACTCTGCAAACATAACTTCCACATCATCACTGCTGCTCTATAATTTCCAATAAATTTTTATTTTCCCGCATACCAGATCTAGCATGGTTTCTTTGTCACATATACCAAAAGTTTTCTATTACTACATCCATTCCCAAAAAGTAGGGTATCTTTTTGCTCAAATTTTCTCAGTCTTTTCTTTCTTTCTTATTCTACCCACCCCTTTTCATCCCCATTCACTTTGTCTTTCCTACATTCACATTTAATTTTTTCCTTTAGTAACTACCTTGTGCTAGTTCTCCATATTGCATGCAATTTCCACTCGTTCTTAATACACAAATGCCCTTCCAATAGGCCCGCTTAAACGACGCCTAACCAGAACACTATTGTTAGACTGATAAGACAGAAGACTTCCATAAGTTTTGTAAGATAGGGCAGTCTTCTGACTGTGCTATCCTACGAGATCCTTCCCATGTAGTGCTCTTAGTTTTTCTTAGTACTTTCTCATTTCTGACTTTGTGGTACTATATGTTTTGTGTCCGGTACCCAAGTTTCACAATATATACAGAGACTTTTGCCTCAAGCGAAACATCATGATTACCAAAGACTGCTTCTCGAAGTTTGTAGTAAGCATTAGTAGCGGCGTTAATTCGTTACATCGCGATTCATTGTAGGAATGATTTAGAATGCCAAATCATGCCTTTTGTTAGGAGGTTACCAGTGGCCTTTTCGAGGATGATCCCTTTACTGAGCATACTATCAACACTGAGGAGACTTAATTATACCCATAGTCGCAGAAACGCAGAACAGAGCAAATTTAGTACTATTGTTAGAGAACAAACGAACTATTAAAACTTATGAATGTAAGTATAACGAACATTGAGATTTCGAAAAGGTCGAGAAAAGCTCGAGTGGTCGCACAAAACTTGGGAAAGAACCGAACTATTTGAAAAACTAGGCCCAGTTTCTTTGCTTTGTCTTTCTTTCAAAATCCTGGAACGCCTGATGCTAAACCGAAATGGACATAGCCTAAAGTAGAGACTCATCAAGCAAGAAGCCTTATTGAACTTATTCAAAGTCCACAGAAAGTAGCGACAACTTTTAATGATTTTTTTCAGCAGGTACCACAGCAAATTTCTAACCTCATTGTGGAACCTCAATGGCAGTGGGCGTGCCATTTCTAATGGCCATATAAAATTCATCCAAAAAACAGCTTATATTGAGGAATTCTCAGAACAAGAAATTTTTGATTCAAGCCGTCAACATCTCAAAAATAAATCATCTGCTGGCCTGGATGAAATACCGGGCAAAAATTTCAAGGAATAACTTGACTTTTTAGTTATACCCTTAACGCATATTATTAATGCCGTCATTGAAGCCGAAATATTTCCAGAGGTTTTAAAGATAACCATCGTAAATCCTGTATTTAAAACAGGCGATGAAACCAAACTTAACAACTACAAGCGTTTTGTTCTTCTCTCCACCCTATCAAATTTTAATTTTAGAATATAGTATCCTTCGCCGCCTAAATTCATTTATTGATAAATATAATCTAATACTCATAGAACTACATGAATTTCGCAAGGGAAAAGCTACAACCACAGCTATTTCGGAGCCGTACATTCAACTTCTAAATGAAATAGATAATCAACCCATCGGCATTTTCGCGGATCTATCAAAGGATTTCGATTGTGTGTCTCACCCACAACTTTTAGATAAACTATTTCTACGTGGTTTACGTGGAAAGATGGGCAATTTAATACAATCCTACCTATTAAACAGGAAACAACACGTAAAAGTCGCTTTAAATGTTGAAACTGGTATATCGGAGCCGCTGAATATTAATATATGTGTTCCGCAAGGAAGGGTTCTGGCTTCTACCTGGTTCTTGTTATATACAGCGGACCCAGTCTCATTTATGCAGAACTGTCGATGCATTTTATATGTTGACGAGTCAACATTAATAATAACGAGAACTTCAACCACTGAAAATGAAATTGAAGCTAACAATGTTTTATCCAAAATGCTGGTTTGGTTCTCCGCAAACAACCTATTCCTAAACAAGGATAAAACTGAATACCTCATTTTCCAAACACAGCGAAATCAGTATGTGGAGAACTTGAACATAAAGATCGATGATTTTAATTCCGATGGATTCGATTGTTTTAAACCTTTAGAGAACAAAATCAACAAAATTCCTGGGACTCTATTTGACGAGTTCCTTACCTGGAGCGTGGCAGTGGATACGTTGTCAAAGAAAATGAATAGTAAGGCTTTCTTAATTCGAGCGTTACGAAAAATTGTCAACACACATGAACTGCTTAATTTCTACTATGCTGAGATTGAGTCAATTTTAACTTATGGAATTCTAGCGTGGGGAATCTCTAGTAAAATAGAATTTGTGCACAAGGCACAAAAAATGCCATACCAGTTTCATGGAGAAACTTCAAGTAGAAGTTGAAATCTGTTTTATTAAAGAAGTGTTTTATTGAAGTAGTTGTTTCAACATGAGACTTGTTTTGTAGTCTTAAAAAGACGTAATAATATTGTAGAGCTATGGAAATATATTTATATATGTTCGGTATTTTTGCGGACTGTAGTGGAATATAAAAAAGGGTTTATCTAATCTAGACTCTCACCGTTTCCTCGCCTGATCGCTCGCGTCCACCTATCAATAAGGACGATACCGGGAAGGGAGAGAACAAAACCTAGACGGAATTTCAGGAAAAGATACCTTACCACAGATTTTCATCCATTTTCGGCGATTTTCTTGAAGAGGTAGATACGGAAAGGCCCAGCTCACGACGACGTGGGTAAAAACCACAATGGCGATCAAGAACCAAGAAGCACCGACTACCCACGTGTTTCAGGCAGATCTCGCGAAATTATATTATTAGGAGAAAGAGGGTTCACGCGCGTGTCTCCTATCAATCAAATACGTCATAATCGTCATATACGGAGGTATGCAAACGGCTCCGCCAGAAGTCAGAATTTCCCGGACTACCATTCTGTCAACCAAAGATACCTGCCTGAACAATATATTCAGGCTATGTTTCGCCTTTAATAAATTCATATGATTATCTATAATGTATGATTATCTGTAATGTAATGGTTTCACCAATAGTAAAACAGTGCCTGTGGGATTGCAAGAAAAATCCAAGATGGTTTATTTCGTGCTTCGTTAGAAAAATACAGCAGTCACACGATACTACTACCCCTTTTTGTAAATAAAAAGATTTACAAATAGAAAGCATTTATATTTTTACTATTTTGCCTCTATATTTTAATAATTTAATGTTACTTACGATAACCGAAGCACGCAATAAATAAATCATAATACCATGGATTCCATTTTAAATGCGTTACTGTATGTTTCTTTGTCTTATCATATATATATTTCCATAAAGGCAGCAACGTACCTTCTTCTTCTCTATATTCATCAGAAGGATCTTCCCAATATCTGTAATCTACAATCATATTTTTGATAATGTTTTTGACCAATTTAACTTAATATTCTTGCCTTGTTCAAAATATTTCTAATAAGTTTCATTTTCTCTCGATAATTATGCTTTTACTATTCGGTAAGTTAATAGTCAATTAACAAGATTTTATATGTATTTACTAATAAAATTTATAACCATACCTTTTGCAATTGCATCATATGTATTCAAGTTGATCATACGTTCAAGAACTTTCCAGCATTCGAATACTCTGACCTGGACTTCTTCGCTAAATCCCTTTTTGACGACACCCTTTTTCACCTTGCGTGGAGGTGCACCACCTCTCGAAACCGGAGCTTTGTCCTTCTCTTTCCTCTCCCGTTCCCGTTCCTTCTCCAACATCTGCTCAGCATAATCTGTTAGGTATGAATCATAGATAACCCATTGTAGCACGTTTGCAGAGTAGGTTTTTATCGGTGGAGGGGTTGTTTGCGTTTGTTGAAACTTGAATTAAGAAAATATAAAATGCATTGTAAATTTAATTGTAAATTAAACACAATGATAAAAAAATGTTTACTCTAGGTGGTAGATTATATGTTAATGCAGCTCTTTCACAAAAATTAAACTGATTAATTAATTTCTTTCCAGCGACTGGTTTAATCTCCTCCTCTTCTGTTTCTGCCGCTTTTCCTTCTTCTGCTTTATCGCCCTCTGCAGTTTCTCCACCTTCTCCGCCTTCTCCGCCTTCTTCGCCTTCTCCGCCCTCTCCGCCCTCTTCGCCTTCTTCTGCCTCGCCCTCTCCGCCTTCCTGTTCTTCACCTTCTTTGGCTTCCTCTGTATCTTTTGCTTCTTCTTGGGCTTCTTTTTCGCCCTCTTCTTCTTCGGGTACTTCTTGAGTGGGTTCATGTCCCAACTCAGAAAATATAGCGAGCGTATTAGCTATAATATTTAAATTCATAATTATTCAAGTGTTCCGTATTCCTATTAAGAGTTGTTTAGACTTATCTACTCTGATACTGTTTTATCTGGACTTATAATTCTATTAATTCGTGTATAATCCAATTTTGTTTAGTCCATTATATTCTCGCCTAGACTTGCCTACCATTGTCTTGTTTTGTTTAGTCTCGTCTGGTTTTTCTGGTTTTCTTTAATATGGTCTTGAAGAGTCTTCTCCAGTTTGTACAATTTCGTCCAGTCTTGTCGAGTGTTGTCTTGTCTAGGTTTGCCTAGTCTTGTCTAGATTATTCTAGTCTTGTCTTGCATATTCTTGTCTAGTCGTGCATATTTTCCGATAATTTGTCTAGTTTTATCATTTAGGTCTAGCTTAGCCACCCAATACATAAGTACAGGAAGATTACGTTACTGAATTCATCATACAAAATTTTCACTAAAACCTTGGACGAACGGTTGAAAAGAGAGACAGGTGAAGCAGTTAGTGCCAGAGGTGCAAGTTTTCAGAGAGGGAAGGAGCACAGTGGAGCATCTAATAAACCTGCGTAATATAATTAATCAGGAAATATGTAGAGGGGGTGGGGAGGAAGGGAGATTCGGTACATCGAGGAAAGTTGGTAGAGTGCATGGGAAAAAGGGTATCTCAGAGAATGTGATAAGGTATGTAAGGGAGTTGTATAAGTAAACAGTATGTAAGATTGACGTGAATGGGTGTGTATCTGATTATTTTTAAGTAATAAAGGGTCTGTTTGTTGAGTCCCACATTCTTTAATTTCTACGTGGCTAAGATGGAAAAGGTTTTGACGGATGGTCAAGCTGCAGGCGTGGTTATAGGGAAAAGGAAAGTGTGAAGCTGAGCCTATACGGATGATGTGGTAGTGTTCGCTAAATCCTCAGGAGAAATGAGAGAGTTGATTGAAACGTTGAGAGTTTATTTTGAAAAGAGAGATCTAAATGTAAACGCAGAGGAGACTAAATGGATGCGGTTTAAATGGGTGAAGGGGGAGGTAAATATAGGAAAGACCGTTTTGAATTGCTAGGGAATGAAATAGAGGAGGTGCAAAAGTTTAGATATTTAGGGTATGTGTTTGGAACTGGGTACAGTAATAGTCAGCATGTGGATTATGTATCAAAAAGAGCATGGGTGGCTGCAGAACCTATGTGGAATGAATGGAAAACTATATTTGAAGGGAACTTTAGCGCAGCTGATATAATATGGTAAGTGTGTTCGCGTATGGCTTGGAAGTCTGGGGTACTAAAGAGGAAGACAAGATAGGAAGGGTTCAACAAAACTTTTACATCAAAATCCTAAAGCTAGACAATTTGAGGCCAGGTTACATAGTTCTTAAAGAGTTGAATGCCTACAAGGTAGCCGTTCTAGATGCAAAAAGTGTGGTGTGGTAAGAGTGGTATAGTGGTACAGTATGAATGCAATGTGAGTGAAATGGGGATGAAATAACAATAATAATCGTGTTTTGGGTGGCGAAACGGAAGGGTAAAAGAGGGAATGCGTGGGGAATGTATAAAAGGAAATTTTATAAAAGGAAGGAAGGTGCAAAGTGGGCAGAAATGTTATCAGTGCGATTAGTAGAGATAGAATTACAAGAACGCCAGAGCAAAGTTGCGAATAGTAGGTTTTTTTAAGAATACGCAATGATTCAAGTGCATGGTCGTTTACCAGCCTATTTAAGCATAAGTGAGAGTCAGACGAGTAGGTCACACTAGCAAGGTTTAAGTGGCTAGCTAAGTGAAGAGTGTGGTAGGAAATATTGGATGAGTGAAGAATGTAGAAAGTGTAGAGTATGAAGGACAGGAGAGGATAGATGGAAACATTGGTTGGAAGAATTTACAAGGAGTGAATGGAAGGAAGAAGAGAAAAGGATAAGACGAAAATTGAAAAAGTGTATGGATGAAAGGGGAAATGGATTAGAATTGTTAAAGAGGATGAAAAAGTGGAAAGAGCAAACAGGTAATAAGGAAGAACCTGTTCCGATAATATGTAATTTATGATGGCTCGTATATTAAATAATGTATTTATTTAAAATGTATATATGCCATTAAAAGGTCATACATTTTTTTTCTGGGTGGTCTGTTGTTGTTTGGTCCTCTTTGAGGTCCTTTTTAAGTATGGTTTTTTTAGTCCCGTTTATTCATATGCGCTCTTTCCTAGTCTTAGTTTCTTTTGTTCCTTCTTATCCAGCCTTATCCTTCCCAAACCGAAGTTTTGTCCACTTTTGTCCACAGTCCTATCCGATTTTGTCGAATCTTCTCCAGTTTTGTTAAGAGTTGTCCAGTCTTATCTCGCCTAGCCTTGTATAGTTCTTGTTTAGTTTGATCTAGTCTTCTCTTAGGCTTATCTAGGGATGTCTTCTCTGGTCTTTTCTGTTCTGGTGAGACCTTGACTGGTCTTGAATGACTTTGTCAGATTTTGTCTGGTCTTATATAGTTTTTTCTGGTCTTATATTATTACTCGGGTTTGTCTAGTCTTGTCTGATTTAGGTTAGTCTTGCCTAGTTTGTCTGGTCTTGTTCGGAAGCTTGTTTGGTCTTGACAGGTCGTCTCTAGTTTCATCTGATCATGTAGAGTCTTGTCCAGTCTTATCTTGCCTTGTCTGAGCTTTTTCCGGTCTGGTTTTTTGTCTTGTCTTGTCAGGTTTTGTCTGGTCTTGTTTGGTCAAGTCTGCTCTTGCCTGGTCTTGTATAAACTTGTATGGTTCTATCTGGTTTTATTTGGTCCGTTTGGTCTTGTACCTGATCTTTTCTAGCATTCTTTGATCTTGTCTAATTTTATCTAACTTAGGCACGACTACGTACAAAATTAGACAAGATGTGTATTCTTGTCCATTTTTAGTCTTCTCTAGCCTTATATGGAATGATATAGCTTAATCTAGAGTAGTCTAGTCTAGTTTATAATTGTGTCTAGTCTTATCTAGTTCTGCCTAATATTGTCTAGTCTTCTCTAGTCTGGTGTAGGTAGACCTGTCTGGCTTTGTTTAGACTTATCTAGTTTTATAGTGTTGCATCTCTTATTCTAAATTTGAAAAACATATTACGATCGATATCTGGATCAGCTAATATAGCTCTGGCTTCGTCAGAATCCTTAAAGATAATTGTGCCGACTGTATCATATGCTACTACGTAGTTGGATATTAAGGGAATGCTGATAAACTGCCTTTCGGCATAGCTAAATTCCACCAAATTATCCGGATTTTGAGAGTTATTTATTACCAAATTTCTTCCAATTAATTCTTTTAATTCCTAGAAAATAATCAAATTTCACAAAATTAATATTGTTAATTTGTTTTGATTTGTGCTTGGGCTAATAATATTAAGATAAAATTAATCTGTTTCGACCTGATCCTGTAGTTCAACTTGGTCCTTGGGCTTAAGAAGTTGTTTCGATTTTTTCCATTCCTCCATTTCATCTTCTTCGATTCGATGAGTACTTACATTCTTTTTCTTCTAAAAAAATGTTTGAAAAATATTACATTTGCTTGTATTTCACTCTGTATTAATTTTACTTTTATCTGTTTCGGCCCCATGGTGAATTAAAATCAATTAAAATCGTTTATTTAACGTAATAAGTTTAACAGGATAAAAGAGTTTAAAAATATTTTGCCGTTCGGTGCATTTAATTTGACAGTGACAGTGTCAGTCGTTGTTAGGGACAAACTATTGATCAAATAAAATTTCAATTTCTATTTACTATCTTTTTTATACATAGGACTAAGGTAACTATAGGGCAATATGAGAATTAACAGGATTAGTCTTGACCAGAGAGATGAAGCGGAAACCTTTATAGGCACCTGAAAATTCCTATTATCAGGTTGTCTTGGATTCTCGATCTATATAATCTACCAACTGAACCCTCTACATCTTGAGTTCCCCGGGAACACTTCTGCATTACTACAAGGGGCTGGCCGGAATGTTATTATTTTTGTTTTTTTTTTAGTCTCATTTCGGTTTCGCCTGATTTTTTTTGTGACACAATTTCTTGCTTATTGTGTAATTTACTTTTTTCTCGTCCTCCATCATATTTCATATGCTTTCTTACAATAAAACATTTTTGTCTAATAGTTGCTTCTGTGTTTTGCCTTTATCTCATCCATCTCATGTTTATCCATTGATATATATTTGGCAGAATTATGTATAGCCATAGGACTATGGAGCACTACGCATAGCACTATGGAGTCTAGTACCTTGTGTTATTAAACGCTTGTGTTCTAAGACTAGACTGGACAATCTGTGGTGGACTAAGGCTAAAGCGGGCCCTTGACAACTTTGTCATGACACATACTTTGCGTTTGATAGTTTGGTTTTAAAGCATACTGTATGGAGTTCTATTTAATTATCGGATTCCAAGAAAAAAAGGAAAAAAAAATAATATACATGTAAAAAAATTAAATAAACATAATTTATTAAAACAAACACCTACAAACATATTTTATTAAAACAAACAAACATAAACATATTTTATTAAAACAAACAAATATAATAGTATATTACGTGACAAGAGTTGAGAATTTACAGAGTAACAAGAACTTACGTGCGAAGCATATTACGTACGAGTGGAACAGTTATGTAATTTGAATGTTTTCATTTTTAAGTGTTTAGTAATTCCGCGACTTCGTAATTGCCTTACAACTCGAGTCATGTACTATACTTCATCTACGACTCCACTAATTTGTTTCTGTTTAATAAGAAAAATATGTTTGATGTAACAAATTTATTTCTTATTAGGTACATTATTTAACATTATAATAAACAAACAGTTGTATTTTCATATGTAACTGTTGAATGACAGCTTCTATAAGAATGATGTGACGTTTAATGATTGTTTGAAAATCAGGAGTACTATATTTAAAAATAGTATCAACGTGCAGCTCTCAACCAATCAACGAATCGTGAAGCAAACGCTCATGTGTGTTATCAATCATAACTTATCATTAATCGCGGACTGTCACATACGTGTGTGTTATGGTGTATTTACATAGTCCACGAACTAGACGATAATGGGCATTTACAATAGTGGTCGTAGATAAACATTATTTATTAAAACAAACAAATATAAACATAATTTATTAAAATAAACAATAATACTTAAACAAATATACCTAGATTGATCAGTTATGCCTTTTTTCTCACATTTAATTCTACAAACTCGTCAATTAGTTTGTTAGAATTAATAGAGTTATTTAATAGCTCTTTTTCTATATAAAGTAATGGTTATGATATTATGGAACTATTTAATTTTTGTTGGCCTAACGTGGATCTTAAAAAAAATATTCTGGCCATTACTGAGAATGATCTTTAACCGCTTGCATTGCTTACTGGAAGGGTTAAATACAGTTTCAGAATTATGTTTAAATTAGGGAATTTTGCAAAAATATTATTTTCCTGAATAAATGACCACATGGATACAGGCGAAATAATATTTTTGGCCTCCTAAATTGTAAAGTTAGGTTTTTTAAGAATTGTTTGTAATTGGGTGACACAAAAAAAAATAGATTTTATGGGAATATGTGGAAAAATCTTATTTTATATATTACAGTACATTTAAAATAAAAAAGCAGATATTTTATAAAAAGCGGGACATTTCAACAAACCGGCGGGACGCGGGACCGTCCTCAAAAAATCGGGACTGTCCCGCCAAAATCGGGACGTGTGGTCACCTTAGTCTAGACAGGACTAGATAGTAGCCGACAAGACGAAATAATACCAGATAATCATCAAGTTGTTGAATGACAAGGCGGGACAAGACTAGAAAAGACTTCACAAGACTAGACAATGCGAGACAGGACTAGCCAAGGCTAGACTAAACTAGACAAGGTTAGATAATACTAAACAAGACTGGGCAAGATCAAATATGACCAGACTAGATCATACAATACTAGACAACGCAGTAAAATTCTTCACTAGATCCGACTATGTTTTTAAAAAAAATGTATTATGTTTTATCCAAGATTAATAATTGGTTGAAATGGATATTGGATAATAATTCTGTAAAAAGTTGATATGCGCAGAAAACTATAAATTTCTGTGGAAAACTTAGTCTGTGTTGGTGCCCAATATTGATTTTCCCTGCGAGTTAAAATGGCCGCGAGGTGAGCGCCCTGTATTGAAGAAATCTCAAAATCATCGCAAACATCAAAATAACAAAAACGAAAACACCAATAACACCCAAACAGTTTTTTCATAAATGAATAAACATATTACAAAAGTAAATAAGAGTAATAAGCAGAGTTTATTTTCTATTTGGTTGTTAAATGGCAAGTGCGAGCCACGTGTGAATTTCCAAAATAAAAATAAATGCACAAACGACAGTTATGGAGGACAGTGGAATAGATAGTGGAGATCATAATGTCGACCACGTAGCAAAGCCTGCTCAAAATGTCGATAGACGTTTTCCTGTAAGTAAATCTATTAATAAGAAATCATTATGATTTTTTTGAATTTATTCTAATAGTAATATCTTTCAGATATATTAACTTTACAATATAGGTTTTTATATATAATTACTTCTAATAACTTCGATTTATGATTTGAGACACAAATGAGGGAAGACATACCATACCAAAACACAAATTAGATAAGTTGACGACAGGTCTTCTTTATCTATTAATAATTGTTTATTCCTTTCAATATATTCGTTTAGTTTTGTCTGTATGCCATTATAGATAGCTGTCTCCTTTTGATTCTATTGGATTATTAAAATTATAGTCGTAGTTATATAGTTTTGTCTTTATTATCTATTATTTTGTCTATGTAAGTCAGTGATTCTCAAACTCTTTTTGTTGCGGTACACTTTTTACAAATTAAAAATTTGGCGGCTCAATAACATTAAAATAAGTTTAATTCTTTTAAACTTATTTTCCCATAATACACTGTTTAAATTGTTTATGATAATAATTTTCAATGTTAAACAAGATAAACCCGTTTTTTTCCTTTATTCATATGAAGGGCACAGGGGAAAAACCTCACATGTCCACCTAGATTCGTTTTGAGAAAAACGATATTTAAAGTTTAAAGTTGCGTATCCAATATTCTAGGAAGTATAAACCAGTTTTAAAAAAGAAAACTGCTAACCTAACCTAAATATTATTGTAGGGTTTCTGGTTCGGATATATCCGAACCGCAAAACCGCGGTTTTCGGTGCAAAAACCGAAACCGCATAACCGTCATAAAGAACCGCGGTTTTCGATTTTATCTAAAAATAAATAAAAATGAAATATATTGAATTAGTGCTCTTTCAAACATTCCAAACTGTTGTTGCAAAAATGGCAACCATTGACAGTATATCTGTTCGAGCAATTTCAAAATATGCATTTATTCGGAAAGCAATAGCTGGCCAGTTTCCCAAAACTTGCCAAAATGTCCTTCATGTATTATGAACTTAATTCAAAAGGAATACAAAGAAAGAAAGAAAGAAATGATTTCAAGAAAGAAAGTTTCAAGAATTAAAAGCAAATGGACAAAAAGTTAGTATTACGCATCTAGCGTTCTAGTGGACTAGTTTGAGACGCCGAAGAACTTAAACATTAATATCCATGGAGAAAACAATTTTTACTGCAATTTAGGCTTTCTTCGATTTGAAGGAACTTGTTCTGCAAATAATATCGTAATAATTATTTCATCTCGCTGTTTGCTATACTTTTTACAAGAAATCATCTCAAGTAGAAACAGCTGCAGCAGTGAAGTTGAAGATTTATTTGTGGATAATGAGCATTACGTCGAAGAAGATGCTGAAATTAAAAGTAATTTGAAAATGGTAAGAAAACTTGTACATTTTTTTCGTTTATCTCTGTAACTGCTCTTTTTGAATATGAAATTGAATTAGCAATGGAAATCAAGACAAGGTCTTCTATTGAACCAATATAAGAAAAATTTATTCTTCTAAAAGTCGTAATATCACAGATTCTAACAGATTTAAATAGAGTGCATTTAATTGAAAATGTTAATTTTCAATTATTATGTAACAAGCTTAAGCCACGATGATTCTAACATATTTATGGCATAAGGTGTAATAGGATTTTTGGAAAATAAATTAATTGGTTCTGTTATAAGCAAAGCTTCAATGAAAAATATCATGGAAAGTTTGAAGACCCGTGAAAATCTACAATTAACAGAATTGGCTAGATGCTTATTAGATCCTTTGAAATTTCCAACAAAGTCTGTTTTAATATTGGCCGAAAATCTTTTTGAACCACTTTATGCAGACAACAATAAGGTTGAAGTCGAAGGTGAATGTTCAGCAAATTTAGAAAAATAAGAGGAAGTGACCAATCCAAACTATTCCTTGCAAATCGAAGTTGCTATTTGCTGAAACAAGCTATTCAAGAAGAATTAAACAAAAATACTTACATGCAAACATATTGCTCTCCTAATTCTATGAAACAGGAGTTTGCTAAATATAAAAGAACTTCTGAGAGAACAAAAAGAATAAATATGTTTTTTCAAGCACTCTCTACAATTAAAGCTATATCCACCTACTCCGAAAGATCATTTTCCCTAAGCGCCAACTTTTGTACAAAACTAAGATCTCATTTAAATATCAGACACTACTACCAAAAGTTCTTAAAAACCGAAACCGCGGTTTTTAATTTTCAAAAACCGAAAACCGCGGTTTTGAAAAAGTGCAGATATTCAGAAACCCTATATTATTGTTTACTGGTATGTAAAATTGTATGTCTTAGAAATATTAATACATCACTAAAAAAAGTAGATAACGTCTCGAAACACCTTTTTTTGTAGGAAAAAAACTACGGTCCAACTTACCCAACTTATAAGTCGAACTTATATTATATATAATCCACGGAAGTCCAAATTAAGTACCAATAATTTTGAAGGGTGTTCAAAACAGATTATACCCGAAGTTCAAAAATTATCTGATTCTACATACCTTTTTCTACATATAATATTTTCTAATCAAATTCTACGTATAATCGAACTTGCTTGACAACAATGATTTGTCGTTTTTATTTCGCATAAACTTTTGCCTTGAACCAGCACCCTTTCAAAATCATTTTTTTAGAAAGATTAAAACAAGACAAAAAAACATCCCAATTTTTTTTTTTTAATTTTTACAGAAATTTATTCAATGTGGATGGTTTTTGTCTTCAATTGTCGATGGTTTCAATATTTAATTCAGCATAAAAAAAAGGAAGTCTCTGTTTATTATTCATACAAATAATTTTGCAAGGAACTGCTTGAGATGTTGAAAATCATCTTACTTCTTTTTTGCTATGGGTAACGGGCCATTCTAGGAATTTGTCACTTTTTATTTCTCCGAGTTGGAGGCTCCCAATTTATACTAGTATCTTATATATTCACCAAAAAAGTTGCTTCTGTGCGCTACTTTTGGCGAGGAAGTGATTTTCAAACACCGTATTTCCCTTGTAGGAAAAGGGGCATTTATGTATATATGTATATATATATATATATATATATATATGTATATATATATATATATATATATATATATATATATATATATATAAATATAAATAAGAGGAAGGAAGGAAGAGGTGGAATATATATATATATATATATATATATATATATATATATATATATATATATATATATATATATATATATATATTATTATTATTATTTATTATTTTACATGATTGTTCCCTTTAGGAACACACGAAGCTTTATTTATAATTCGCTTGCGACGGATCCTGGATGCTTTCTTCTGTTCACTAAAGATCCTCTTCCTTTCTTCCGTCCACTTGGTACCTGATCTTTTGGTAGTTCATTCTCTGGAACTTCCCACTTATCAATTTTTCCAATGTATATGTGTCGCTCCGAAATTTCTTTTGGTTGAATTTCAGCATTTCTCATATCTGCCCCTACATGTTGTGTTTAAGGCAAGGGTCTCCAAACTACGGCCCGAGGGCCACATCCGGTCCGCGGACAGATTTTGTCCGGCCCATGGAGAGCTAGCATACTTGAAAACTCCTTTTAGAGAACATATTTTTTATGGCAAATTAAATTTTTACTGAAGTATTCTAATTTTATGTTGAATAATTATTAATATGACATCTACATTGATATCGTCATGGGCTAACTACTCATCACATTGTTGTAGGCTTATTGTTATTGTTTTTGTGATAAGTTGGATAAAGAAACACAGAATTGTAATGAGTAAAGACATGTATAATATGCAGAAAATTTAACTTCAGTATATAATAACTAACAAATTATTGAAATGAATCCAACTAACATTTTATACATTTTAAATAAAAACATAACTTAAAACAAGCATAATAACATATGAAATACTAATGAGATTTATGTAATTGAGATTTTCCACTGACAATAGTTTGTAGTTGTGGACTAATTTTACTTGTACCAATTATTAAAAGAGATTTAAGATGCTCATCAGTTAATTTAGATCTGTAAACATTTTTTGTGTACTTCATTTTGGAGAAGGTCTTCTCACGCAAATAAGTAGTACCAAAAACAGAAAACAGCCCACGAGCAAATTTATGCAAATTATCAAATTGTGTCAGTGGAAGACTCTTATAAAATTGCAACAAAGATGAGTTTTGATATTTGTTCTTAATTATATCACTGCACTGTAGATCAATCATTTGATCCATTTGAAGTTCCGGGGCTAGGGTTTCAATGTCAATATCAAAAGGATTCTGAAAAATCATAATTTGATTCGCAATTGCATCAAAGTCCGAGAAACGAGTATCAAAATTTATTTTCAAAGCACTCAAAGTTTCGATTGCAAAATCGATAGGAAACTCAGTCTCAGTGGTGTGGCTGAATATTTCACATGTTTTAAAATGTGAAAAACATTTACTTCGTAGTTGTGATTGAAATAGTATCAATTTCTTCCGGAATTATTTGATATTAGTGTATAAATCAGGAAGATGCTGGTTTTGTCCTTGCAATCTCAAATTCAGTTCGTTCACATGTTTTGTCAAATCAACATAGAATGCTAACTTCCACAGCCATGCGTTGTTTTGTAATTCAGTAAGAGGGCGATGCTTTTCATTCAAAAAAATTTCGATCACTGCTCGAAGTACAAAAAAGCGCTGAAGGACTTTTGCCACAACTAAGCCAACGTACGGCAGTATGATAAGGTAAGTCATTTTCTCCAATCTCTTCAATAAATTGTCGGAATTGTCGGTGATTCAGCCCAAAAGATCTGATAAAATTAACAGTTGATATGACTGGTTTCAGAACTTCAGACATATCCAAACATTTTCCGCACAAAGACTGTTGATGAATGATACAATGTAAGACTAATGGTTTTGAACCACCGTCATTTTCTACAGCCTTTGACACAAGAGCGACCACTCCTTTATCTTTCCCACTCATGTTTTTGCCTCCATCAGTTGTAATACATTTCAAGTTTTTCCATCGAAGGTTCTTTTGATTAATGGCCATTTCAACTCCTTTAAAAATATCTGTACCAGTAGTTGTGCCATGAATACTATACATATCAAGAAGTTCTTCATGCACTACATAGCTTTTATCTACTCCTCGAATATAATTCAACACCTGAGCAGTATCTGACACATCCTTTGACTCATACAAGGCCAAAGAAAACCACTCAACATGTCCATTTTTGTCGAACAGTTGAGAGGATATATTTTCAGCGATGTTTTCTACACTTCGAGCCACAGTGTTTGCTGACATACTGACAGTTTTTTATAAATTTACCTTTTCAGGGCACATTTCTTCGGCTACTGCAATTATGTATTCTTTGACCATTTCTCCATCGGTGAATGGTTTTCCACGTTTTGCAATTTCAAGAGCCACACGAAAGCTGGCACGAGTTGCAGCCTCTTGTTCAGTTTTGAGTTTTGTAAATGAAGATTGCTGCGATTTCAATCCGCGCTTCATAGCTTCGATTTTTTCTGTCCGCAAACTTCCTGTATATTTTGAGTAATTTTGAAAATGTTTTGTTTCATAATGACGTTTAATGTTATATTAAACATTGCAAATCAAACATAGCGCCTTGTTACTGGACTCAATTACGAAATACTGAATGTTCCACTGATCTTTGAATTTTCTGCATTCACTATCAATTTTTCGCTTCTTTTCCATACTACTAAATCACACACAAAAGCAACAATTCAAATCAAAATACTGTTACAAATATGTCTTAAACTTAAACACGCACAAACACGTTTTAAGGAGGTACGCACTATTTTATTTCACAACAGTGTCATAGGAACTGACTTGTGGTTGCGCCACTAGCCTTCTTATATATTCCAATTACTGCCATCTAGAAGTGAGTGGAAGACACCAGAACTTTCTCGTACCAACGAAATTATTCTGTACGTGCTATTAGCGCCATCTGTTAGCGATAGAAGGTACTACTTATTTCCGCTTGTGTCCACCAGATGTCGTGTCACGTTACACCTTATGGCTCGTACTCTACGACTAATCTAGAAATTACAGATAATGCCAGGAAAATTAATAATATGCAGTGTTGCCGTTTTGCGGACTTTAGTCCTATTTGCAGCATTTTTTTAACGTTGCGTACTTTATCGGACTTTTTTTCATCAGTGGACTATTTCACTTTTTACCACCGGCAACAATGATAATATGGTTTTGGCCCTCGGAACTTACTGGAGTAATCAGTATGGCCCTAAGGCTGGAAAGTTTGGAGACCCCTGGTCTAAGGGAAAGTCTTTAGTTTGTCAACTCTTTCGAGAATTTGGTGGTTTAACCTGGTGTCAGGGAGTCTCTTAACATGTCCATAAAATTTTAACCTTCTTTTCCCGAGGTCTGCCACAATATTAGGTAATTTTTCTGTAGATGTCCGTGATTCTAGGCGGTAACCATCTTCCAAATGTCTTGGTCCTAAGATTTTCCTAATGATTTTTCGCTCTTCTTTTAGGATATTCTCGGGCTCGCCTTTTTTTTTATTGTAAGCGTGAGAGTTTCTCCTGCATATAGGGCTTCAGGCTTGATTACAGTATTGTAATGTTTTATCTCAACATGGAGCGACATACATTTTTTGTTGTAAATTTCTCTTGTTCTCCGATATGCTCTTCTGAGTTTTTTTGAGCTATTTCTTCGTTTCCAGTTGGTGCGATGATTTCACCTAGATATTTCAAGTGAGGGACTCTGTTTATCTGTCCATATTTTGTATTTAGATTTGATACATATATATTGTTCACTATATATACGGCCTTCATCATAGATAAGTTATCGTATTGCAAATACCATATGTACGCGGATGATACTCAACTGTACATTTCTTTTCCAGCCGAAGATTACCGCGATGCATTACTTAAACTAAATTATGACCTCAATACACTATACGAAGTGTCCCTTTCTCATGGGCTAATTTTAAATCCGTCTAAGTCAGCATACCTTCTCTTTGGGCCTAAAGGAAAGTGTATTGAATTAGTGACCAGTTTTAAACCTTCAATAAATAATCAGCCCATCGCATTTGTTTCTGAAGCGAAAAACCTAGGCATCACCCTTGATAATACTTTTAGATATAATAAATATGTGAGTCAATGTATCAGTATTGCTTACGGCAATCTAAGGGTCATATATCATAATCGGGAGTTTTTATCTCAAAGAATAAAAATTTCGCTGTGTGAAATGACAGTATTATTACAATTTTCTTATTGTTCTCCGTTACTACATCCATGCCTAGACCAAAGGACAAAAACTCGTATTCAACGGATTCAAAACTCATGCTTACGGGTTATTTTTGGTCTACGCAAATTCGATAAAATAAGCCACAAACTGTCTGATTTAAACTGGTTAAATATGGATAACCGTCGCATAATGCAAAGTTATTCCTTATTTTATAATATTATCAAATATAAAACACCTGCTTATCTGTTCGAAAAACTTTCATATAGATGTGACATTCATACCCTTAATACAAGAAATCGTGGCCGCTTATCACCACCTGCTCATAAAACAAGTTTATTTGCAAGATCATTTCATTATACAATTGTGAATCTATTTAACAACCTTCCACTCTTCTGCAACGACTTCGATTCGAAATCTAAGTTTAAAAAATATATTTTCGCAGTTTTATATAATAAACAATGTTCCCCATTACTTGTATCTCCGTGAGATGTTAGCTGCTATACAAAATCGTCCTGCCTTCACGTACTTATGTTACTCCAACTGTACTTTTACTATTTTATTTAGCTATGTCGATAATTGATATTATATTTATTTAATTATATTTATATATCTTTATTAATTATATTATATATCTTTATTAATTTGATGTACCGAGGTGTAATGGAAGAACAGGGTGTGCCTTGGCACACATCTGAATTACATCTCATTTTTTCCTCTGCATCAGAATGTATTTTTCTCTTTCAGTTATATATATTTTTTTAAGTTACTTATTACTACATTATACTGATCGTTCTGTCAAAGAGGCAAAAATAAATAAATTATTATTATTATTATTATTATTATACGTCTAATTTTGAAGCGAAAAATTCTGTTTTCTTGAAGATTTTCTTGGAGATTTGCAGTCCAACTTTTTTAGCACATTCCTGGAGTTTCAATTTGCTTTATTGCTGTTATTTCATCGCTTGACAGAAGGGCCAGGTCATCTGCGAAGGCTAAGCATGGAATTTCGAGCTTGTTTTTCTGTGTCCCAATGTTTATTGGGTTCCAACTATTTTGTGCTTTCATTTCTTTTTCCCATTCCTTCATCACCTTATCTAGGACAAGGTTGAAGAGGATGGGTGATAGTCCATCTCCTTGCCGGACACCAGTTTCTATCATGAATTCTTCTGAAATTTCTCCCATGAATTTTACTCTTGATTTCGTATCAGTGAGGGTCTGTATGGTCAATTTTAGTGTTTTGGTGTCTAGGCCTTATTCTTTCATGATGCTGAACAGTGATTGTCCATCAATTGAATCATAAGCCTTCTTGAAATCTGCAAAGGCACAGATGATTGGGAGGTTTCTGAGGGCCCTGAATTTTAGAACGGTTTTTAAGTTGAAAATCTGTTCCGTGCAGGATCTGTGAGGACGGAATCCAGCTTTATATTCGGCAATCTTATGCTCGAGTTGTCCTTGTTGTCTTTTAAACAGGCATGTAGAGAAAATTTTTGTAGCCGACTTCAAGGAGGGAGATTCCTATGTAGTTATTTACATCTGTTTTGACTCCTTTTTTTGTGGAGTGGGTAAATCAGCGCACATTTCCAGTCTTTGGGGAGTTTTCGTTTTTCCAGATTTCCTGTATAATTTCTGTAAGTTTCTTGAGTGAATTTGGACCTAGGCTCTTGAGGAGTTCTGCCACAATCCCATCGCTTCCCGAGGTTCTGTTGTTCTTTAATCGTGTAATGTTATTCACAATTTCTTCTTGGTTTGGTGGACTCTAGGTGACTAAAACTGGGGGCTGTTTCAGGAAATCTCTCAGTAGGTTCAAGGCAATTAAGAAGATCTGAGAAGTATTGTGCTAATTCTTTGCAGTTTTCATTAGTAAGGGCCAATTTCCCTTCTTTTTTCCTGAAGCATAGATTCTGCGGGACGTATCCTTTGATTTTTTCTCTGAACGTTCTGTATAAATCTCTAGTTCTGTAGTTTCAGAAGTTTTCCTCAATCGAGTTCAGTTGTTCTTTTATGTGTTTCCTTTTTTCTTGTCTGATAGTTTTAGATACTTGTTTTCGGTTTTCATAAAATTTTTGTTGAGTTTCCTGGGATTTTTTACTGTTATATTTCTGAAATGCAAATTTTCTTATCTTTAGAGATTGGTCACAGGTGTAGTTCCACCAGGCGTGTTTTGTGTTCTTTTTAGGGGTACAATTTCTCGAGCCTTCTGTGTGATTTTGGTACAAAATTCTTCCAATGTTTTCGCTGGTTGATTTTCCCAAGCTTCTTTTAGATCGTTGAGGGGAATAATTTTCGTATCAAATTTCTGTTGTTGGAACTTCTTGGTGTAGTATTTTCTAGGAGTAAATTTCTCACTTGTACATCATGTACCTCTTTCTGTAGGGGATAAGAAATAGCTATATGATCAATCTGAAATTCACCAATGGTGAATCCATTGGGGATCTCCAGGTTTTTTGTTTCACGATTTTAAGATTTATTGTTGACATAGTTCAATGAGTCTTGTGCCATTCTTGTTGGTAAATTTGTGTGCTGGGTAGAGTCTAACGGTTTTCTGTGTTCTTTCTCTCGGCCAATTTGTGCATTCGCCTAAGGCAAGTCGCCTAACAGAATTTTGATGTCATCCTTTGGAACTTTTGACATTACGCTTTCAAGCTTGTTGCAAAATGTTTATACATTTTCGGGATACTTCTTGTTGTCTATATTTGTGGGGGCGTGTACGTTTATCAAGGTATATATTTTTTTGGCGCACTGAATTCTCATGGTCATTAGAGGACTGTTGAACGAGTTGACATCTTTGATTGAATTCAGTATACTTTTTTTTTACTACGAAGCTCATGTCGAGTATGGGAGTTCCGTTTTTTGGGAGATCCGAATTTTTCTATCTGTTTTACTCTTGAAGATACGATAGTTTCCATAGTCCAAAGGGGATTCATTAGCAAATCGAGTTTCTTGCAAAGCAAGGATAAGAATTTTTTGCCGATCAAGTTCTGTGACTAAATTTAGTAATTTTCTTGGTTGAATCAAAGTGTTGATATTGAATGTACCGATATGTGACGGGGTTTTGTTGGACAGTTTTCTAGAGAGCTCCGATTCTCTCCCATATTTTCGTGATTGTCTAGGCTCCCCAGAATCCGAAAGCCTGGTTGCCGTCTCAGTGAGACGGGTGGATTGGTTACCACCTGGGGTATTGTTGTTATTACGCTCACGAATCATGATTGGCTTATGCTAGGAGTTCCAGCAATGCTGAGTACTTAGAACCAGGGATTGTAAGTTCCTGGAGCATAGAGTCGCCGCCGCACCCACAGGGTGTCAGACGCGGACCAGGAAGCCGGTGGATACCACTCAGACGCGCCTGGATTTTAGGTAGGTTTTTTTTACTATCCAGAAAAACATGGGCGCCTCTTCTGCCAGTTCGCCGTACCGATGATCTTCATCTCCGCCTTCACTGCCATTGAGGATTTCACCGTAACCCTTGCAAGGGGCCCTCACATGGTACTGTCACCCGGGCCAGGGCTATAATTTTCTTGAAACCAATTCATTTGTTTCCAATTTGTTTTTATACAATTTTTCTTTACACTAACACCAATCCAATGTTACCCCCTAACCCCCCACTACAAACTTCTTTCCCTACGAACTTTACACCACTCAAAAAAAAACACAATTTCTACACAATTTCTACGAGCAAATTTTTTGTACGACTAACTTGTTTGGCGGCTGCCTGGGATATATATATATATATATATATATATATATATATATATATATATATATATTATTATTATTACATCATTTTTGACCATATGGACAGTGTTTGAACTTAAATAACTCATGATGACACAAGTTTCACTTCTTTCCCTTCTTTTTCTTCTCTTCCCAAAATCTCTTCATCCTTTGACTGTGCTCCTGTTTCCTTTGTTCTGTCCACAATGTTCCTATCTTCTTTTCGCTTACTAAACATTTGGTATTCTTAATTTTGCTTCTGAATTTTTTCCTGTCTTCTATCATTTGTTGATTGATCCTCAATTGCTTTAAGTCATCTTCTATTTCATGAAACCAATTTGTTTTCCTACTTGAACTGTTTACTACATCAAAGATTTTTTTGTAAGTCGTTTATTGTTCATTCTCTGTATGTGCCCATAGAAAGTTAGTCTTCGTTTTCTAATGATATCTGTTAGTCTGTCTGTGTGTTCATATAGCTCTTTGGTAGGTCTTTTCATCCATATCCCATCTCTGTGTACTGCTCCAAATATTTTTCTAAGAATTTTGCGTTCAATTTTTTCTGTTTCTATGATGCCAGATGCTCCAATTGTGGTCGTTTCTGACGCATACAATGCTTCAGGCAATACAACTGTTTTGTAATGTCTGAGTTTGGCCTGCCTTGATATGCTTTTCTTATTATAATGTGACCATGTAAGTTTATATGCTTTCTGGAGTTTTTCCGTTCGTTTAATGTTAGACATTTTGTTTGATCCTCCTATTTGTATATATTCCCCTAAGTATTTAAATTTTTCTACTCTTTGTATAGATTCATAAGTCGTATGTATGGTATGTACATTGTTGGTATGTCGTTCCATGTATTCGGTCTTCTCATACGATATCTGTAAACCGGTTTTAGCGGCTATTTCATGTAATCGCTCCAGTGCTTTCTTTGCCTCCTGTGTATTATTGCTGGTTATGGCAACGTCATCTGCAAATGCCAAGCATTTAATGATTGTTTTTGTTTCGCGTGTTCTTCCTAGCTGTATGCCTTTCATATGCCTTTGTTTCTCCCACTGCTTAATAATTTTGTCTAAGACCATGTTGAACAAAATTGGTGAGACACCTCCTTGTCTGACACCTGTGCGTATCTGAAAGGGTTCTGAGATTTCAGCCATGAACTTGATCTTTGAGGTGGTGTCCGTGAGCGTTAGTTGTATTAGTGTTCTGGTTTTTTTGTCAATGCCATATTCTTCCAGTACTGCAAAGAGCGTTTGTCTATCAATGCTGTCGTACGCTTTTTTAAAGTCCACAAAGGTAACTACAGTGTTATTTGTCTGTCTGACTTTCAATATTGTTCTTAGGTTCCAAATTTGTTCGATGCATGATCTCCCTTTCCTAAAGCCAGCCTGGTATTCACCTATTTGATGATCTGCTTGTGGTTCTAGTCTGTTCAATAACACTTTCGAGAATATTTTGTAAGTGACTGGCACTAGTGAAATACTTCTGTAATTATTTTGATCTGACTTATCACCCTTTTTATGTAATGGGTGGATCAAGGCACATTTCCATTCTTCTGGCATTTTTTCTGTGATCCAAATGTCTGTAATGATCTTATGAATTGTTTTTAAGATGTTTTTATCTTGAAGCTTCCACACTTCAGCAATAATGCCATCTTCTCCTAACGCTCTGTTATTTTTCATTTGTTGTATGATCTCCTCTATCTCCTCTATTGTAGGTGGAGTAGAATCAGGATTGGATGTGGTTTTTTGGAAGGTCATTTTTTCCTTGGGTTCTTTACAATTAAGAAGAGTACTAAAGTATTGTTTCAGAATTTTACAGTTTTCTTTAGTGTTCGTTTCCAAGGATCCATCTGTTCTTCTAAAACAGAGGCTAGGAGGTTGATAACCCTTAATATTTTCTTTGAATGTTCTGTAAAAGTTTCTTGTATTATTTCTCTTAAAATCTTCTTCAATTTCTTTTAGCCTGTTGTTGTCGTATGCTCGTTTTTCTCTTCTAATTTCCTTTGATGATTTTTTCTGAACTTCGTGAAATTCCTTCCATGTTTCGGATGTTCTGTTACTACTGAACTTCATCCACGCCTGTGTTCTTTTCTCAATGGCTTGATCACAAGTTGCGTTCCACCACCTATGTTTCCTTTTTCTGGGAGGTTGCGCCCAACGCATTGCCTTCTGAACTGAGGTCGCAAGATCTGTCCAAGTGTCTGTTGGATGACTATTAATTTCTTCAATGATTTTGTCTTTGTTTATCCGCAAATGTTCTGGATCAGGCTTGACTATTTTGTTTTATACTGTCTTTTTCTGTCTTGGAATTGGTCTAATCTTAACTTGTAACAAATAATGATCTGACTCGTATATATATATATATATGTATATGTATATGTATATGTATATGTATATGTATATATATATATATATATATATATATATATATATATATATATATATATATATATATATATATATTGGGTTCAATAAACCACCACATGATTTGAACAGATCTTGAGTGCACTCAACGACTTTGAACGGTGTTGGATTTAATCTGTTACTTTGAATATCATCTCTCTACTCCGATGGAACTTCTATGTAGCTTTTTTAGTCAATTAACCCCATATCTTTATCACGTTCAAGGTATGAATGACCTCTCACAGGAAATAATACCTTAAGACAATCATACTTCTTCTTCTTGAGACTGAGGTTGCGATGTGCATCACCGCACGGCTCTTGCGCCACATGGACTACGGTGGTTCTTCCATAGTATTCAAGACTTACGTTGTTTTTCCCCTGGATACCTATTTTATATTGTCATAATGTTATTAATGTTATAATGGGTCTAATGTGCTTTTTTCGCAATCTTATACAGTGGAATGTAAAGTACACTTCTTATACTAACAACCAGTTTAATTTTGACAAAAAATGGACTTCCGTGGTTTTTCTCCTGTACCCTTCATATCATATAATAATAATTATGTAATATTTAAAATAAGAATAACACTTGATAAATGATAATAAAACATCTTTATTGTTATACTTATAAATGCATACAAATACAACTACACCAATTGGCCATCGACCCGTGGTCTTTCAGCCGGAAATGAACGAAAGAGCATAAATTGAGAAAAAAAAATAATCGAAAAATTGGATGAGAATGAGTGAGTTAGTCGTCGTCCAAGGATTCAAGATAGTTTTGGAGGGATATTGTCTATTAGAATGTTTAAATGGACGTTTAAAACAACCACATGACGTTCAACATCCTTGACGAACTTTGTCAAGGATGTTGAACGTCATGTGGTTGTTTCTAATCTTTTTCCTAAGTCTGTCTGAGAAGTTCCTTGGAGGGGTTGTGGAGAGGGTTTGGATATCTGAGTTTGGTGATAAGACGTATTGCGATTCGCTTTGCGACCTCAAGGGTTCGTATACATTTATTATTGGTAGAGGTAATTAAATGTGATTTGTGGATTTTCGTCGCGGTCTTTGTGGAAATGCCCTGGTTGCCGTACGTTAAGTGTTTAAACACTTAAACAGGCAGATAGTGTTTAAGTGTTTGCAGCGTATAATTATCTTGGACTTACGTGATTTGGCATCGATAGTAAATTTATATTTAGAGTCAATAGTTAGTTCAAGATATTTAACGCTGCTGGAGGGCAGTAAGTCGGAGGAGTCTGTGTGGATGCGAGGTGAGTTTGAGGAAATTTTGTGGTTTGGGATAAGGAGTTGGCATTTGTAAGGATTTGGTGATAATCTCCACTGGTTGAACCATGTGAGGGTGTTTTTGGTAAGATTTTGGAGTAGGTCGATGGTAGATTTGAGGGAGTTGTTGTGGGAAATCAGTGCAGTGTCGTCAGCGTATTGTAGTGTGCATGATGATATGTCAATGTGGGATGTGTCTAGTTGGTTGTAGTTGTAAATCTCATGACAGTATATACTGTATTGGAGAGGGAAAAGTGGAGAGTCTTGAGGGAGACCTTGCAGAGGGGTAAATGCGGGAGAAGAGATGGAGTTGATTTTCACCTTTGAGGATCTTTTTGAAAGGAAACTTTTAATTATGTGGATTAGGTAGGGAGGGACATTGATTAGCGACATTTTGAACAAAAGCCCGGCATTTAACACTTCATTAATCAAATAAATATTATTTCAATATAAACTTGTTTCCGTTAAGAATGAATGGGTTTCTATTTAGGCACAACATGGAAACCTTAAAAAAGCAAAAACCCCATTAATTAAAAGCTACCGATAAATATATATATATATATATATATATATATATATATATATATATCTATATATTAAAAAAGCAAAAACCCCATTAATTAAAAGCTACCGATAAATATATAGATATATATATATATATATATATATATATATATATATATATATATATATATATATATATATATATATATATATTATATATATATATATATATATATATATATATATATATATATATATATATATATATATATATATATATATATATATTTATATATATCAGTCTCATCAGCCATACTTAAACCTACACTCTGGTTAAGATATGTTGACGACACATTTGTAATCTGGCCCCACGGCAGACCAGAGCTGGACAAATTCCTTAACCATCTTAACTCCCAACACGACCAAATTAAATTCACAATGGAGATAGAAAACCATCAACGACTTCCTTTCTTGGATGTTTTGATACAGAAGAAACCTGAAGGCACTTTGAGTCACACTGTGTACCGGAAACCAACCCACACAGACAGATATCTGAACGCACCATCATCCCAAACAACTAGCATCTGTAGTCAACACTCTTACCACCCGATCCAAAAGACTAGCTGACCAGTTTAACTTACCGAAAGAATTGAGGAACTTACGAGAAGCTCTTTCTTCAAATGGATATTCAAACAGCTTAATATCCAGAGCTTTCCGTCGTACAGAGAACAGTAGCCAAAGAATTGAAGAACGCCAGAAACCCGTTAGCACAGCATACCTACCATATGTTCATGGATCAACTGACAAAATCGCCAGAATCCTTAAAAGATACAACATCGACACCATTTTCAAACCTAACCAGAAAATATCCGCCATGCTACGCAGCGTTAAAGACACCATCCCGTTAGAATCCCATGGAATTTACGAAATACCTTGCGGAATATGTGAACGAACCTACATTGGACGTACCAATAGAAAAATATCTGCTAGGATTCAAGAACATGTAGTTTCAGTCAGACACAGAGACAAAGTTTCATCGGCACTTGTCCAACACACAAACACCGGTCACTGTATGGACTTTAGAAATTCAAGGACTGTTGCACAGATTAGCCACGAAATGTCACGAGTATACAGAGAACCCATAGAGATAGAAAAACGAGACTATTGCATGAACACGAGAGACGATTCCTTGAGACTGCCCCCAGCATGGCGACCGATCATATCCACCCTCAAAATGCAATCCCAGACACCCCAGACTCATGTACGACCAACAAGACAGACAAACAACCGAACCGAAGCACCGCACACAACGCGCATGACCCGAAGCCAGACAGCTATAAGTAGTCGCATCGCACGAACGAGCTCTCAGTATGCGTCTAACGGTTGACCCGCACGGACGCATATATCTCTTGAGAATGGTGAATGTTAGTTCGCCGAAACGTCGAGAATCCGGTTCTTTTCAGAGCCAACCCTCAGCATCAACGCGGAATCCCCGAGAAAACAATACAACACAGGTATCTATCCGCGAAAACCTCAAATACAACATATATATATATATATATATATATATATATATATATATGACAGTATGCGAAATCGTCAATTATGACTATGCTGTTTCAAATCACTTCAAATTAAAGTTATTACTCCAGTAACATCGGACCCCGAATATGGTATTTGCTTGTTCTAAAACGGTCTAAAACAGATGTATAAATTGTTTGGAAATATTCAATTTTTTTGCGAAATTCTGATTTCAAATTTAACAGAATTTTGACTTATTGGTCTATATCTCGAGAACGGTTGCAGATAGTTAAAAACGGATCACGGCATCGTTTTGAGGAGGTCATTTACCTGTGGATGCATCCAGATTTCCTTAAAATTATTAATTGGTTTTTCAGTTCTCTGCACGACTAAATTTCGCTCGATGTTTCCAATGTTATCAAGTCATATCTCTCGAACGGAAGCTTCTAGCAAATTGCAAATTGTATTGTATAATTACAACAATCAAACACTTTCGGACAAACTTTGAAATTTTCCATTCACTTGATAAATAATGATTTTAAAGAAATACATTGCCCCACATTTTCTGCAGATTTCACGATGTCATAACTTTTGAACGGATCATCGCAGGCACTTCTAGTTGACGCCAATCGATTCAGCGTCCCGAATTAGTCGGAAAGTATTTATCATATTCATCATTAGCTTTTAATTAATGGGCCTGTATTTGGTTTTTGCTTTTTTAAGGTTTCCATGTTGTGCCTAAATAAAAGTCCATGGGCTTCTTAACGGAAACAAGTTTATAATGTAATTTGATTAATGAAATGTTATTCTTATTTTAAATATTAATATGAAATTAAAAATTATTCTTATTCTAAAAAATACAAATTTATAAAACGAAAAATAAATGCAAAAAGTATGACAAATAATAAATGCAAAAAGAATATTATTCAGAACTTGTTGTATTGGAGCAATCAAAATTTGTAGTGAAACAATTGTTGTTTTTGTCTTCCGAGCAATCAGAGTTAGTAGTAGAGGAATTGTTGTTTTCCTATTCATTGTCGAATTAAATCATTTCCAATTTCAAGTCCATGAATATTTTGAAGGACAAATTGGAACTTTTTATTTATAATATATTGGTCGCTACTTATTTTCCATCTTTGACAGATGATTGATTTTCAATTGACAGTATTACAGGCAGAAATTTAAAACCATTTCAACATATTCTTTGTAAAATAGTCTTTTTCTATATCCTTTTCGAGTCTCTTCTTTTACCCATTTTTCCCATTCATTTCTCATAGCAGCTTTGAAACTTGAATTTATGGCAACATCTAGGGGCTGCGTTAGGTGCGTTGTTTTTCCTGGAATTATTTACTGCCTTTGAGCCATATTTTTTTAAAAGATATTTAAAAATTTTGTCTTTCATATGAGTTCCATAAGAATCTCAAATAATTACTATTGGAGTGTTACTAAAATAAGATCCTCTCTTGCAGTAAACAGTATCCACCCACATCTTTAGCAGATTTGTGTCCATTGATCCGCTTTTGTTTACAGCAACAAACGGTTTACCAGCGGATTGTTACTTTGGGATTTTTCTTTAAAACACGATAAATAATCCAATAAGTGGGAGCATATGTCCATCCAATGATATCGTTAAATGTATCGATTTTTTCTAAACCTGGTGTCCGCTCAAAATATAGAACCTGTGACATTTTTGCTCCCAACAAAGTGACGTGTGCAATCTCGTGTCATGTCAAAGTAACATGGAGTTATCCATTTTAACATTGTCATTAATATTGTAGTTATTTACTTAAATTTAGTGTTGCTTTACTTGATCGTGGGTTTCGTTTGGATCACGATTTTCGAGTTGTCCATACAGTTATTTTACGTGATCTGATAGGATGTCTCCTGGTACATCCAAACAAAACCTATTGCTTATTTTAAAATCAGGTGGTATTTTTCGGCCAAATTCTGCTGAGAAAATATAGTTTCGTAGTATACCTAACTGATCGGTGCTTATCCCGTTCGTTTTTGAAAAATTCAAAGTTTTTTCTCAAATTCAGGAGAGAAAGTGTTTATTCCTGCGCCCACAAGACGTTAGTGTTAACGTTTTTTAACCCGCTTCAATAATTCTGCTTCTTGTTGCAACCAACGACGACGATTTTTCCTGTCAATGCCTGTTTGTTGTGAGACCGATTTTTTTATTTCTCCTGTTCTTAAACGTGTCACAAACTATAGTTTTTCCTGGATTGTATATAGGGTTGCCACCCCAGACCTGGGTCTCGCCCGGAGACGATAACTAAAAAAAATGAATTATGAATTCAAAAAAATTGTCGACAGCTCAAGTTTTATGCATAATTCTGATTTTACCAATCCTGTTCGTGGTTCGTTTGTCTGTCCAAATATTTCCCATAATCGAAAAAAATCGTATCACATATGTATTACTTAAGTAGTAAGTTTTGGTAGTTCAGTGAAAATATCAGAGGAAAATATGTTTATCCATTTTTTATCAGTTGCCCAAATCGAGCGATTTAGTGGAATGAATGATATTTTTAAGAAGACAGATATCATCACATAATTTATCGGCATCTAATTCTACATTTACGTATTTTGCAGCATCTAAAAAATCTTGGTATTTGAAATTTTCGTTCTTAGGATTAATTACTGAAAAATATTTGAATGGGCTGTTTCCAAAATTATAAAATTTTTCCAAGTAATCAATTGCGTTTCTGTACACTTTTTTCGCGACAGACACAAATTTTGTTTTTCATAGGTACTTAGTAAATCTAAACTTTAAATCTATTCACTTTACTACTGAAAAATTGGTCTTCAAGCTGTTTCATTTTCTGATTCATAAGTCCCATAAAATGATGCACAAAGTGCATATAACATTCGGCTAAAGATAAACTGAACTTGAACTATCTTTATGGTCTCGAATCTCATATTCACTATCCTGCACGAATTTCCAAATGATTTTGTGCGTATCTTTTTCGCCCAGTTGTACAAAATAAAGTTTTATCGCTGACCAGGCATTAACATTTTTTTTCTAAAGCTTTGTACAGATAGCAATTTTATTATCACGTGGAGAATAAAATCGTCATATTCCAATTCCAAAAAATCAAAGCAATTTTTTAGTTCCTTAATTCTTTTAGAGCTAATAGAAAATTCAGCATATATTTTTAATACCAAGGTTTTAACATCGAGAGACAATGCCTTACATGCGTGTCTAACTGCATTATGAAGTACATGCCAGTTACAATTATTTTTCAAAATTTTCGGATTAAGGTCCTCTATCCTAATATATCCCCTATCCTCTTTGAAGCACCCAGTACTGCGCCAATTTGTAGACATTGGGTCGTTGGAACGCCGACCGCGTTAGCTATTCCGTACACGGTACACGAGATATACGCGACACTGCATTTAACCCTTTCGCTGCTATGGACTGCTATAGCAGTTTAATTGATTTGACGCACAGGTGCTATGGACTGTTATAGTAGTCCAATTGATTTGGCGGCCAGATGTTATAGACTGCTTTAGCAGTCTACCGACTGCATGAATTCAGTGTGGCTTTTTTAAACATAACAAAGAAATTAATAAATATATACACTTATTGGAGCTTTGCGTTACCCTGATTGAAAGATTCGGGATTCCTCAAAAAAGAAAAAAGAAAGATTCCTCACTCCTGCACCTGTGATTTAATTTTTTTTAAATCAACAAAAAAAAACAAGATTTGATTCGAATAAAGAATTTGGAAAAAAGAATTTTTGAAAATTTGGAAATATTTGCAAATTATTTTGACGTTTTCGTCCAATTTTGACATAAAACAAAAGAATTTCGCAGAGTTTGTCCACTCAAATCATCAAAAAAAGATTTGATTCGAATAAATATTTTGTTTTTTTGAAAATTTGGAAATATTTGCAAATTATTTTGACGTTTTCGTCCAATTTTGACACAAAACAAAAGAATTTTGCAAGGTTTGTCCACTCAAATCAACAAAAAAAACAAGATTTGACAAATTTTGACAACATTTGCCAATTATTTTGACATTTCCGTCCAATTTTGACATAAAACAAAAGAATTTTGCAAGTTTTTTTGAAAATTTGGCAATATTTGCCAGTTATTTTGATATTTTCGTCCAATTTTGAAATAAAACAAAAGAATTTAGCAAATTTTGTCCACTCAAATCAACAAAAAAACAAGATTTGATACGAATAAAACTTTTGGTTTTTGAAAATTATCAATATTGTTATCAATTTGGCAATATTTGCAAATTATTTTGTGGTTTTCGTCCAATTTTGACACAAAACAAAAGAATTTTACGAGGTTTGTCCACTCAATTCAACAAAAAAACAAGATTTGATTCGAATAAAAATTTTGGTTTTTGAAAATTTGGCAATATTTGCCAATTATTTTGACATTTTCGTCCAATTTTGACATAAAACAAAAGATTTTTGCAAAATTAGTCCACTCAAATGAACAAATAAACAAGGTTTGATTAGAATAAAAAATTTTGGTTTTTGAAAATTTGGCAATATTTGCAAATTATTTTGACGTTTTCGTCCAATTTTGAAACAAAACAAAAGAATTTTGCATGGTTTGTCCATTCAAATTAACAAAAAAAAAAAATTTCGCTTCGAATAGAGATTTTCGTTTTTCAAAATTTGATATTATTTGCAAATTATTGCAACTAATACAAAGTACTAAAAGTATTCCGCTCGGGCTATAATGTAATGTTTAGAATATTAAGCACACATCAGTTCAAAAAAGTAATTCGCAGCGAAAGGGTTAATTTTGTGCATATTCAAATTTACTTACGCTGTCCGAAGAAATAATAGTTAAACCCGGAGGTGGCAACCCTAATAGTATAAGATTTTCATTTTTTAGACTTTTTATTTTCCATGTTTAGGGTTAATTTTGTTGCAACAAATTTATAAATAATGACAAATAAATCGCCGACAGTTAAGATGAGTTATATATTTTCTGTACGCAGGTGCACCGAATCCCCTTTACATAGGTAGCTAGCACCATGCGCAAAGTACCGATATACGGTAAGAGAACGATGCCCTAATTTGTCCTCAAATGAAGGCCCATGAGATTATATTTGGAAACAAAAATCTAAATAGAGGCCTATCTGAGCTTATATTTGGGTGGGCCTCTTAAGGGAAAACCCTGGTACTACATAAACAACAGAATGTATATTTTTATTTTATTTATTTATTCGATCATTGCCCAACAGTGTGAACCAATTACAGAGCAAGATTACAGTGAATTAATTAAAAAAAAGACACATTATCATAACAAAAAAAAAAACAGCATAATCAGCCAGAAATAAAACAAAAATATAATACAAAATAGTAAAGAACAAAATAAAATACACAAACAATGCGCTTAGGTATGCTTAAAGATCAAACCGACACTTAGACATGGTCGTGAAGAGTAGGACAATCCGTCAGGCAATTAACAACGTTTGCTTTAAAGGCTTTGAGCTTGCCAAAAAATGTCACAATCAGAGCTCAACGAGTTATGGATGGAGCATAAGCTATTCAGAGGCGGGTTCAAGGAAATAGGACCACCCTATGTATGAATATATAAAGGGGCAGACTGTCGACTAGCAGCTCTTGGCACTAGAAAGTTTAGTCGATTGACAATCTCTGGGGCGTCAAGGAGACTGTGAACTGCCTTAAATAGAAAGACCTGACCAGCCAGAGTTCTATGAAATTTAAGTGATTTAAATCCAAGCTCAGCCTGCAGCAAAGGGTGATCGACGTGAAGCGCCGGAGATCCGCCGAACGTTTTAATCCAGAGGAATTTGAGAAATTTCCTCTGAATTACTTCCAGAGCAGTAATGTGCTTTTTAAAGTGAGGGTCCCAAATGATGGATCTATACTCCAAAACGGATCTCACAAGGCTGTAGTAAAGCACCCTCAGAGCCAAGTTATTATTAAAATTGCGAGAATTACGGATGATGAATCCAAGAGCCCTTGCAGCCTTCTTGACTGAAGATAGTATGTGTTGGACAAACGAAAGCTAACAATCGAAAATAATCCCCAGATCTTTGACTGACTCACAGCGATCAAGACTGACGTTAGATTAAGAATACCTGCACTCAATCGGTTGCTGGAGTCTAGAAAAGGTAACAACGTTACACTTGCTAAGATTAAGGTCCAACTTGTTGACTTCACACCATTCCCCTAAGGTGTTTAGACTAGTTTACAAAAGATGAAAGTCATCAGGGTTCATGACAGCCGAGAAGATCTTAAGGTCAGCAAAGAGTAAATGGGGGGAAGATAGAGACGCGCTCAAGTGATAACATATTGAATAACATGGGCCCGAGGATGGATTCCTGAGGAACACCGGAAGAGGCTACAAATTCAGTTGATGAAAAACCGCTATGAGATACAAACTGCGTCCTATCCTCAAGGTAAGGGGAAAATAAAGCTATAAGTTTGCCGTCAAGGCGAAAGGAATGCAGCTTGTTTACAATGATTGCAGGATCGACGCTATCGAACGCCTTGGCGAAGTCTGTATAAATACACTCCACCTGCCCCCTACTTGCAACAACTGGAATAGCATACTCAGCGAAGGCTACAAGATTGGTGACAGTTGAACGACCCTTCATGAAACCATGCTGATTCGTGGAAACAAGATGCTTAATACGGGGAAAGATGTTGTAAAACATGAGTTAAAAAGGAAAATGAGTTAAAAACGATCGATTCGAATATTTTGGAGAAGTTGGAAACTAAGGATATGGGACGATAATTTGAAATGTCGGTCAACGGGCCAGATTTGTGTATTGGGCAAATCTTTGAGGATTTCCAAGAAGCTGGAAACTTGCCTTCAAGTTGAATTTTGTTGAATAAAATAGTCAGTGGAGGTGCAAAAATATGCGCACAGTCCCGAAGTAAGAAAGATGGAATAAGATCCGCTCCGCTGGTCAAGCTACACTTGGCTTGCTTGAGAGTTGATAGTACCTCATCCTCCGTGACTCTAGTAAGACTGATCAGAGGGATGTTGAGACCAGAGATATCTGATTGACTCGTAAAGGGCGACGATGTTCTATAAACTCCCTTGAAGTAGCTTAACTTTCATTGAGTGATTAATGTTTATTGAGAACTTATGAAAATGGAACGCCACTCTCATTTCATCATCTAGATTTAAAAGTTTCAAAATTATTTAATTTTCATGTTCGTTAATGCTGATACTCCGAATTACACACAAATAAGATGTAGAAAGAAAATTGTAATATTGTTTTAAAGCTTTTTTGGTTTTAAATTGAAATCTATTATGAGATCATCTAATGTTAAACCAAAATGAATTAATTGACTCTTCCGAATGTCGTAAAATTAAATCTCGTTTACAAGAAAAGAATTAAGGAAAATATACTATGTTCTCTGATTCACAAATTGACTAATGACATAAACAAATACAATTACTAGTAGGAGTCACACCGTACTAGTAATTATATTTATTTAGGTCATTACTCATTTTGTGAATTAGAGAACATAGTATATTTTCCTCAATTCTTTTCATGTAATATGGAAATTCACATAGTAATTTTTTCCTATTTTTTATAAATCTCGATTATTACAAAGCGAAATTGGTTCCACTTTATTCAAAGTTAAATCATATATGTTCAAAAATGGAAAATTGGACAATTAGATTACAAACCCAATCCAGTTTTTTTTATATTTATATTTGAGAATTAATGAATAATTCTCTCCTACGTGTTGTCAAATGGCCAATAATAATTTTAGGAATAGTTTCATAGCAGTCTTTTGGAACTAACTCAAACTTTTCCAAATTACATCCTTGCGCTTTGTTCTTCTATACAGTTATTTTTTTTTGGCATACAACCAGTTTACTTGTTAAGTTTCATATATTTTCTATAAGTCCTTGCATACCTGATTTTATGTTATTAAAAATAACAAAAATATCAGATAAGTAAGCACAACATATTTTATCTTCCAAAAAAATTAACAAAACAATTGTGTTCATTATTATCTTTTTATTATTAACTTGTTCAAAAAAGCTTATAAATTACTTAGTAAGCGACTTTTTAATGGCCTTGATTTTATATAAATGATTATATTAATCCATTGTTGCGGCACTATTTTCAATTCTGATGACAGTTATTTTCTAATAAGTCCCGATGCAAAAAAACAACGGGTAACTAATATATCTGCATTCAGTTCTTTCACATGAGCTACAAATCCCTTTATATAGCTGGAGTATCCATCTGTACAAATGCCCATACATAAATTCCATGAAATTTCAATCTCATACAAAAAAAAAACTGATTAATTATATCATTGAATGAGTCAAACGAATGCAATTAATTGTGCATTTTCCTAATATCTGTTATATCGTCTATATGTAGAGCAAAGTTTCTTCAAAATTCGCGACGTCATTAAACCTGATGAATCGTCATTTGAGAATGGTATTTTACAAATATGAATATCTGCTGATCCAACAAACATTATTTTTACAATTTAGCGACATGCTGGTAATATAATTTCTTCAGCCATATTATTAGGTTTTAACTGCTATTAATTCGGCTATTTGATTAGCTATCTAAGCTATTTCAGACACATTAAATTGTTTTTCAGAAACGTTTACTTGTTTGAATTTTGCAGATAATGATTTTTGAAAGTAGCTTTTGTCTTTTGATGATAGCGGAGAATGGTTAGTCTTCTTTTAGTTTTGGTTAGTTTTCTTCTTTTTTAGCAATTATCCATTTCAGAAAGTTCATAAAGGAACACAATGCTGCATCGAAAATCCGTATAACCTTTTTTGGTTAAAAAATGGAAAGATATGCGAAAAATTAGACTTCACCGATGTGACGAAGTGAATAAGAAAAGAATCAGGGCGGGCGAGCGGCGTTTTGAACCTTTCTATTTTGTAGGCGGATAGATCGGCTATCTCCTTTGTCAGCTGCACGAAAATCCTCGCACCGAGCTTGCACAATACTTTTAGTTAGGAAATTTTAGTTACATGTGCATTTTTTGCAGTAAATCAACGAATTCATATAGGAATAAAACTGTTGAGCAATTTCTTTTCTTTCTTAACCCCCGACTCAAAATAGGGGTGTTCTCTCTGTCTGTCTGTGAGGATCTGTCCATCTGTCCCTATATGTGGCTGTTTATGGAATCGTAGCTCCTAACGAATTGACCGATTTTGATTCGTTTTTTTTTTTTTAAAGCTGACGTGATCGAGAAGTTTCTTGGCTATAATTAATGAAGATCTGTTTATACGTTTGATGACCATCAGCTCATTTCCTATTCCTACAAAATTAAACTGCAACCAATGCAATTTTTTTTTAATTCAAGTTGAATATTCAAGTATATCCAAACTTGTGTTTGAAAACTGACGTGATCGAGAAGGTCCTTAGCTATAATTTATGAAGATATTTTCAGGCGTTTGATGATTATCAGCTCATTTCCTACTTGACAAAATTAATCTACAACCAATTTGACACAAATGTTTGTCTAGTTCCTTATATACAAACCCACCAATCACTTATTTGCGAAAGAAATTTCAAAGAGGTAACCAGTGGCGGATTTAGGTCAGTTGAGGCCCCGGGCACAGAAAAAATATTCGGTCCCCCTCTATAAAACGAGAGAGACACGGAAAGTAAAAATACCTGTTAACTATATTATTAAATAAATAAAAAATATGAAGTATTATTAATGTTTTATATCCAATAATAATATATGTGTAATATAATTAATAGCCTAATAATAATCACAAAGTTTTGAACTGGTAGTTGAACATATGTAGGTGTATAAAAGTATAATTATAATTAATAATCAGATTAACAATCAGAAATATGAACGAAAAAATAATAAAATTGTACTTACTTTTAAATTCCAAATGTGAAAATATTTAAACATATTTTTTTTTGCTTTTCGTTTTACAAATATATTAACTATCTCATCACTAGAGGGCGGATTATATGCACCAAAAAATATGCGCATATATATGCATCGATTTTTGAGGAAATATGCACTCAATTCGACCATATATTCAGACAATATGCAAAACTTTGACAAAAAATTATGAAGAAAAGGAAAAAATAATTATGTTCATCTAATATTTATATTCACACAACTTTTTCTTAATTCTAATTAACAATTATTAACTAAACAAAAATACTATACTACACTATTTTTCAATCTATATATAAACTTGGCCACTAATCAATTCACAAACGATACCGTTTTTTTACAACATATTTATGTAACAATTGATAATCAAATTTTTGTCTCCTGTCTGAAATCATATGTTTATAAATCGAAAAATTTCTTTCAACATCTATAGAAGTAATTGGTGCATTTTTCATTTTTACAATTATGTCTAAATCAAAATTAATATCCTCAACTATTTCGCCTTTTAAGATTTTGTTGATACTTTTTAATTTTTAAAATCCATCATTTTATTGTTTTACCGCTTTAACTCTTTTGAAGGATTTCTTCTATAATTTCAAATTCTCAATTAAATTCTTCTATAATTTCAATTGATTATGATAGAGGCAAACCTTTTGTATCCAGTCTGTGAATAGAGTTTGAAACGAAGCAATAGTTTGTCTTAAGAAATGCATGGTGCTGGGTTCGTACTTTTACCATTTTTTTTTTGCAATTTTCGAAAACAGCGCTAGAATAACTGATTTCGAGAATTATATCTTTAATACCTGCAAAATTTTCAGCATAAAAATTTGCTGCGACTAACCACGAATCCCATCTGGTAATTATAGATTTAGGAGGCAATTGAACACTCGGTACCTACTAAAATTTAGCAACGAGCTAAAACAGTTGTGTGAAAATAAAAAGAAGAAAAAAAACAATAAAAAAATATTTTTGAACTGCTTTTCTAATGTAGGGTGCAGCGTCTAACAACAGAAGTAAATTTTTTTCAAAGGGTAAAAGGAAAATTGATAAACCTTCTTGTACAAATCGGGCAATTGTTAAATGATTAGTTTATTCAAGTAGTTTCGATGAAATTAAATATGATTTCCCAAAATGGTCTTCATGAAGAATTCCTATTAACAAATGGGCAATATAATGGCCACATTTGTCGGTACTTTGTTGTCTAATTTCCAACATTGTTTGAATATTATAAGAATTTAAATAATTTTTTCTTATGGTACCTACCCTCGTCAGGTATATATTATGTTCACAATATTTTTGTAAAAATGATTTTAAATTAATATTATTTAACTTTTTCAATGGTATATTAGTAATTTTGTGAGTGGGTGGTATGTATTTCCAGAAATAATAAAAAAAATAATAATAACCACTTAAATATGCAAGAATATGAAACTTTTGATGAAATATGCATGAGCATACCCAAATATGCAATATATGCAATTACTAATTAGCGTTAATTAACTCTAATCAATGTAATTCGTCGACATAATTAACTATATTTATATATATATATATATATATATATATATATATATATATATATATATATATATATATATATATATATATATATATATATATATATGGAAAAAATAAAATATATGCACTTTGCATATAATCCGCCCTCTACTCATCACAATCAAAAATTTTCAGTAAATCACTCTCTATATATAAAATAGTCATATTATTAAGTCTTTTCTCTGACATTGAATTTCTTAGATAATTTTAACTAACTCTTTTTAAACAAGAAAATGAGTGTTCCCCCGATGCGTTTGAAATTGGCATGGTTAACAAAATGAATGATTATAACTCATCTTTAAAATTACTTGAATCAATGTCATTTTTGTACATTTCTATTAAATTGTTAACACATTTTTCTTTTCTTTTACACACAAATTAAACACGAAAAAAACTCTAAAATTACTTACTACATTTTCATATGTATTTGTCCACGTCTGTTCAGTTCTGCGGTTAAATGATCGCATATAACATAGAGTACATTAAGTAAAAAAATCCTTTCGATTTTCTATACCTACATCATTTCTTGCGATCATCTTCAAATTTTTTAGTTCCTTCCGACTTCCGATTCTATTTCGATAAAATTATGTCTGATTTTTTCAGAATTAAAAATTTCTAGACTTTATATTAACGACGCACCTTTAACAATTGTGCAATATGCAGTTAATAGGTTGTAAAGATTTACTTGTTGCATTGATTCTTTTGAAAAAAATTTCTTTTGCAAAAGTTTAATGAATATTGTCGAGTTGCATAATTCATCTAATACCTCTTTAATATTTTTTGTAGCTGTGACGACTCGCGATTAGTTTACCGCGAGTTAGGATGTTCATGCAAATTAATGTTATATTTGCACAAAAAAAGTCTTTATGATGCAGGAGAAAGAATTAAGTGATTGGTTGAATTGAGTTAAGAATATAAGTAATTCTTATATTAAAAGAGACACGATTGTAAATTTTACTGGATTTTATTCTTAAACTTAACTTAAACTTAACTTAAAACTGATAAAACTAAACTAACAAAATGCGGCTGTGCGCTACAAAGTATGAAACTTGAATAACTCGAATAACTCACTTAAAAGAGATAACACAATCTATTTTATGCTAAAATAAATCTAGGAGTTACACCTACAAGGTAGGAAAATCAGGGGTAGGAAAATTCGGCAACGAATATTGAAACAGGAAAGTGATTAGAAGGCGGGATAATTAGCAAGTCCTGCACTTCGGAGTCTATGCAGGGAAGGGGAGAAAGGAGCAAGACTTTCTACCTGGATGGGCAATTTACAAATGAGATTTACAAATATTTCCACAAATTATTTTGTAATTAAAGGATTAAAATGCAGACAAAAAACTATCCCATCAGGTAACTTATGAAATATGTAAGCTGATCAGCAAAAATACCCAAAAACATTATTATGGGAAATATCTACACAATACATTTACAATTACAAGTAGATTAAAAACTAGTTAATAACTTAAGTAACCAACAATATGGCCTAGACATGAGGATAAGCTACATAAGGCTTGGAAATTTCCAGCCATAAATAAATCGAAAAACAACTAAATGTATTTAAAATTTTAATAAAATAAAAGGACTTCCATAAAAATAGATAAAAAAATCCATAAAAATAGATTGTTTATGGCTGTATAAAAGACGTAAAGGTTTTAAGAATAATTAAGAATAATTCTATTATTGGAATTACACGACGGAACATGCCGCCCCCCTTGAACTGTTTAGTTCAAACTATTGGAGTGAAGTCGTTGTTTTCTTCATCGATTGGAAGTGGGCAAAGTTTCTTAACGCAGCGGTCATATTCGCCCGCTTTGGTCCTCAGCGTAACTACTCTTACAATTCCATCCTTTCCAGGGTGAATGGCCATGATGCGTCAAAGAGCCCACTGTAGAGGGGGTAAATTTTCTTCAAAGATGAGTACTAAAGTTCCAACCTTGATATTCGTTGACTCGCGCTGTAATCCACGAAATTTTATGAGCTGATGGAGATATTTTTTATGCCACCGTATCCAAAAAAGTTGCTTGAGTTACTGAGCGTGTTGCCAAGCTGACAGACGATTGATTGGGGTGTCTGTGAAATCGACCTGTGGAAAAGATGTCAACGGACTACCTATGAGGAAATGGGCTGGAGTCAAAGGAAGAAGGTCATTAGGATCAGATGACATAGCAGAGATGGGTCTTAAATTTAGTATTGCTTCTATCTCAATCATGTATGTTTCTAATTGTTCAAAGGTTAGTAAGGTATCACCCACGGTCCTAATTAAATGATGATTGAATGATTTCACTGCTGCTTCCCAGATTCCACCAAAGTGCGGAGCTCGGGGAGGAATAAGGTGCCAATCAATCTTTTTTGCACTACAAAATTTAATTATAGTATTTTGATGAGCTTTAGAATTAAATAAATCATAGAGCTCGTTAAGCTCATTTTTCGCTCCGACAAAGTTAGTAGCATTATCGGAATGAATTTCTACTGCTATTCCTCGTCTTGAAAAAAGCCGCTTGAGGCTGGCTATAAAGGCTTCAGTGGTAAGATCACTGACAAGCTCCAAATGAACAGCCTTTGTGCACATGCATATGTATACTGCCACGTAAACCTTTTTGCGACCGCGATTGCAATGACGTTTTTCTATATAAAAGGGTCCACAATAGTCAACTCCAACACGCAAGAAGGGTCGCGACGAAGTGACTCGCTGAATGGGAAGAATTCCCATTGGTTGATCGGCAAGGCGCTGCTTCGCACGGAAACAGGTTTATGCATTTACGAATTAAGCTACGCGTGATGATGCGGTCATTTATAGGCTAGTAAGTTTGACGAACAGGGTAGAAAGTTGCCTGCATACCGGCATGTTTAAGTCGCGAATGCTCAGCTTCTATAATTAGCTTAGTCACATGGTGTTGAGCAGGTAACAAAATCGGGTGACGCAAACACGTAAAATACCGTTTTCATTCATAATTGCATTTAATGCAATTAACTTGCTAGATAAAGGAAGTGGCTCCCTATTGACTGTAGATTGATTCAATTTCTTTTTTAAAGCAATTGGACTGGACTAATCGTATAATCAAATCGTGAGCTAACTTAAGTTCACGAGTGAGTAGTGGACCGAGTTCACGCTGTGAGCTGAGTTTCTTAGTATTGTGAACAAAGCGCAGAATATATGCCACAACTCTCTGTAGCTTATCGAAGGAGCTGTATTTTTTGATGATATTATGATTTTGAATTTCAATTTGCATGCAAGCAATTTTGGGAATAATGGGTTTTAATTCTGCAACATCCTTAGGAGTAAAGTAAGAACTCCGTTAGGCCATGCTGAGTTTTCCTGAGTCAACCGTGAAGGTCAGTTAATCCAAATGGAACTTCCAATAAATTCCGACGGAAGCTGTCCTCGAGATATAGGATCTGCAGGATTGTCTTGAGATAAAACGTGCCGCCAATGACACGATTCAGTATAGTTTGAACTTGCGATACACGATTCGATACGAATGTTTTTAAGCGATGAGCTGGCGTATTTATCCAATGTAACACAATTGTCGAGTCTGACCACAGATATGATTCGTGAATTTTTGTCAAAATAGTGGGCTTTATAGTATGATAAAGACGAGCAAGTAATACTAAGGCGCAAAGCTCTAGTCTCGGTAATGACATCGGTTTGACAGGAGCAACACCTTGACCTTGAGAATTAATGGAACGCAAGTACAAACAGGCACCATAAGCCTTTTCACTGGCATCGCAAAATCCATGCAATTGTACTTTAATTGGGTCAGGTATGGTAATTCCGCGAGCAAAACGTAAATTTTCTATTGATGGTAGCTGGTCCAAAAAAGCAGACCAAGACGAATGAATCTCGACAGGAATAGATTCATCCCACGCTACCCCGGCCTTCCACAGGAGCTGCATGAGAATTTTCGCACGCACGATGATCGGACCAAGGAGACCAAGGGGATCAAACAACTTTGCAATTTGAGATAAGATAGTCCTTTTTGTAGTAGTTTTTTTCAGAGAGATTGACAACGTAAAAGAAATAATCTTCTCGAGAGTTCCACCTAATACCTAATGCTTTTATAGATGAATCAGGATCTAGTGACATATGTGCGCTATTTGGATGCTCTTGATCCTCAATAAGTTGAGACGGATGATTTGAGGCCCATTTTCTTAAGCAAAATCCACCCTTTTTTAATAAAGCTATAAGTTGATCGTGTAGAATAATTGCCTCGGAAATTGTTTGTGCACCTGTGAGCACATCATAAAAGTCTCTACGCAATATTTGAGCTGCAATTGGAAAATTATCTTCCTCATCATTGGCAAGTTGGTATAATGTTTTTATGACGAAATAAGACGCACAAGCTGTACCATATGTGGCAGTTTCAAGTATATAAATTTGAATAGGTTCAGAAAGAAGTATCTCGTCGATAGAGAACCTTTTGATATTGAGTATCTTCAGAGTTAACGCGAACCTGGCGATACATTTTTTCAGCATCAGCAGTTAACACATAAGCATGAGACCGAAATCGTAAAAGAATACAGAACAGATCGTCCTGTAATTTGGGACCTACCATAAGGGTATCATTCAATGAAATGCCACTTGAAGTTTTGGCTGAACTACCAAAGACAACGCGAGTTTTTGTTGTTATACTATCTTCCTTCAACACAGCATGATGAGGAAGAAAGAAACCTTTATCAGTGGTATTTTGGTCTTTTGCAAGAGACATATGACCTAATACTAAATATTCATCAAAAAATGCAATATAATCACGTCGCACCTCAGGTTTCTGCTGAAATTTGCGCTCTAGCGCATAGAAGCGTTTTAATGCAGCAGAATACGATTCACCTAAACCAGATTTTTTATTATTAAATGGTAAACGTACTTCATACCTTCCATCAGTATTTCTCGTTGTGTTGAGAGCGTAATGCTCTTCACAAGCCTTTTCCTCAGGGGATAAAACAGTAGTTGTTGATAGTTCTTCAAGCTCCCAAAAAACGGGTTAAGTTAAATTTACATCAGGAGGATCTGAATCTATAGAAATATGGCAATATACGAGCGAAGGTTGAGTATGCGTACTGATTTCACCCGCGACAACCCAACCCAGCTGAGTTTTTTGAAGAATTGCATTGGGGTGATTTTTTAATGATATTCGTCCTACAACAAGCAATTTATAAAATAATTTAACGCCAATCAAAGCGTCAACCTTTGAAGACTTAAAGAATTCGGGATCAGCTAATTTAATGTTTTTAGGTATGTCGAGACCTGATTGATCAATAGTGATAGACGGAATCGCCTGACTAATTTCAGGAATGATTAAAAAATAAGCAGATTCGCTGTAATTATTTCATCGAGATTGCAATGTCGCACGAGCAGAATGCTTTACGCTAGTGGAGGTATTATCAATTCCAGTAACATAAATATTAGCTGGTTTTTTAATTAGATTCAAAAAATTTGCAAAAAATTTCAGTTATGAAATGTGCCTAAGAACCTGCATCTAAAAATACACGAATGGTTTTAGTTTTCCCTTGATGATTTAGCATGTCAACCAAGGCGGTAGCCAGTAGAGCATGTGAGCTTACTTGAGCTTGCAATCTAGTATTATTAGACAAGAGTATGATGTTTTTGTTTGCAATTTCGACAAGATTGGGAGATACATTTAGACGCTCTATGGCCCTTTTTTAGACAATTAGTACACCAACCACCCTTTCTCGTTGCCTCGTAACGGGCATGAGAATCTAAAGCCGCAAATTGGCTGCATTTGTAAACTAGATGATAAGTTTCATTACAGTATACGCAATACTGCTCCTGAGTGGAAGAAGCAAAGGTTTGTTGTGAACGAGTATCAGATCTAATATTATTATTAGGCTTTACGGGTGCGGGTTTCGGAATCTGAACTCTAACTCCTTCTACCTGCGCACGCCTTTTTAGAAAATCTATTAAGATATTTAAGATAGGGTGCTCTATACCACTACTGCAATTTTCCCATCGGTCGTGAGCGGAAGAGTCAAGTTTTTCCCGTAATAATACAATTAATAAGGAGTCCCACGAATTTATGGGTTCTCCCAGCGCTTGAAGAACGCGTAAATGTTTTTGAAGGCAATCTAAAAATGCATGAAAAGAATATTCTTTTGATATGGATGGCATATCTACAAGAGCTTTAATGTGACAATCACGTATATATTTCCGATCGTCATATCTTCCTTTAAAAGATCCCAAGCCACGATGTAATTTTTGCCTGAGGTTGAAATGATATCGGCTGCTTCACCTTTTAAACATCCTTTTAAGTAGAATAATTTTTTCACAGGAGCAATTTTAAGATCTTTGTGAACAAGCGAGTTAAATAAATCATGAAAGCCTAACCAAGTATCATAGGATCCACTGAAAGTTGGCAACTGAATTGTAGGCAATGATGATAAATGAAGATTATCAAGCGAGTTTTTGGATAATAGAGACAATAAAAGTTGCTGACTGAGAGCGTCTAAATTTTGTATACTTCCTTGTTGAGAATGTACATTATTATCATTAACGGGTTGTTGTCCCTGCTGTTGTAGATTAGTCGATTCCGAGTCGCTAGTTGGAGTTTCTAAATGAGTTTGATTGGTCGAATTCCATAAATCTGTAGAATTATTAGTTAATGATTCCGTTGTAATGGCCGGTGGAGAATAATTTTTAGAGTATTGCTCTAGAAGTTTAGTGGCAGTACCAAAGGCGCTAAAGTAAGCGTCTTCAAACTCTTCGCGATGTGCAAAAAGGGCATCTAATTCGTCGAGCAATCCTTCAAGCTCGTCTTGATATGATACGAATTTATTACGAACTTCCAATATTTCACGAAATCTTTTTTCAAGAACAGGAATATCTGATTCTGGATTGAATTTATTTAAAAAATGGAATACGCGGTTAAAGATCGTTTGGCACCGGCACGCTTAGTTGTTAATGCTTTTAATTGTTCATTAGCTATATTATGAGAATAATTAAAGCAAATTAATAAAAAATAGTACAAAAAGAAAAAATATAACGAGATATAGGCAATACAAATTGTGAAAATATGATAGGATAAAATTATAGGTAGCCAATTGACTTACTTGACCAACTGGAAGATAATTACAGAACCAAATAATGATGCTGGATACTGGGCGCTACACAGGAACAGACGATGCAGTTTTCCAACAAGTGATGGTCGTTGAACAGGAACAGATGATGAAATTTCCACCGGGTACTGGATAATAGTTGATGGTGACCACGTGCACTGAGCGATGATGAAAAAATTATGTTTCACTAAATTCCTTACACGATGAGTACGCACTGACTCAAATGTAATAATAAAAATTAACACTGGAAAGCTACGTAATTTTAAGCTATCCGGTTCGAAGGACCAATGTGACGACTCGCGATTAGTTTACCGCGAGTTAAGATGTTACGTGCAAATTAATGTTATATTTGCACCAAAAAAGTCTTTATGATGTAGGAGAAAGAATTAAGTGATTGGTTGAATTGAGTTAAGAATATAAATAATTCTTATATTAAAAGAGACACGATTGTAAATTTTACTCGATTTTATTCTTAAACTTAACTTAAACTTAACTTAAAACTGACAAAACTTAACTTCTAAAAAAATGTGTCTATGCGCTACAATGTATGAAACTTGAATAACTCGAATAACTCACTTAAAAGAGATAACACAATCTATTTTATGCTAAAATAAATCTAGGAGTTACACCTACAAGGTAGGAAAATCAGGGGTAGGAAAATTCGGCAACGAATAGTGAAACAGGAAAGTGATTAGAAGGCGGGATAATTAGCAAGTCCTGCACTTCGGAGTCTATGCAGGGAAGGGGAGAAAGGTGCAAGACTTTCTACCTGGATGGGCAATTTACAAATGGGATTTACAAATATTTCCACAAATTATTTTGTAATTATAGGATTAAAATGCAGACAAAAAACTATCCCATCAGGTAACTGATGAAATATATAAACTGATCAGTAAAAAGACCCAAAAACATTATTATGGGAAATATGTACACAATACATTTACAATTATAAGTAGATTAAACACTAGCAAATAATTTAAGTATCCAACAATATGGCCTAGACATGAGGATAAGCTACATAAGGCTTGGAAATTTCCAGCCATAAATAAATCGAAAAACAACTAAATGTATTTAAAATTTAAATAAAATAAAAGGACTCCATAAAAATAGATTGTTAAGGCTGTATAAAAGACGTAGAGGTTTTAAAAATAATTAAGAATAATTCTATTATTAGCTACACGACGGAACAGTAGCTACATTTTAACGCTAAAACTGCATCAGCCTAAAATTTGCTGCACGATAGTCTACGACAATATTTTATATCTACAAAAATTGTATCTGCAAATTTTGCAAGATAGATAAAACTGTCTCTTCTAGATACTCCGCATCCTGTCTTTATATAGGGAAGAACTTTAAAAATCTCTCCTTAATATCCCCATTATCTGCTTAATAGCGCACTATAGGTAAGTTGATCCACATGAACAACATCGCGTGTAGAATCTATAATAATACTATAATATTTTGAGCATTTTATTTTCTCCACAATGTGTAACAAGAGAATCGGCAATTATTTTTAAGTTCTTCACACGTCTGATGCGATAAGTAATTTACATGTCCGCTACCTTGATTTTCATATTATTGTAAGTGCAATTTTAAAAATTGTCATATTCGCTCAAATACTCTAAACTAGTCAAATAATTGCCTTTTATCGAAGATGTTGCACTCTCATTTAAGGCCTCTAAAAGCAATGCCCAACTTTGCGAGGAATTTTATTGAGGATACAAATCTTCACATAACCTCTCTCCAGTAATTTTATTTTTTAATATAATCTGCAGATTTTCAAGATCAATGCGATTTAATGAAGAAGAGCGCTTGTATAATGATCACATTGAAGCAACGTGCTCTTTTGACATTTCATGCTCGGACAAAGTTATTCTAATATACATTGAATTGAAAAAATCACTATGTTTTAACCACACTTATAATATTAAAAAATGTTATATAACTTATAATTCGCAGTTATATAAATTTCTACATTTACATTCACGACTCGAGTTTCGACGTTTGGCAGTAATTTTCAAGTACTTATTCCAATATGTTTCCAATTTTGGAATCCTGTAATTATCCTAGACTTTAAGCCTGAAAACATTTTGCATGGGTAACAATAAATTGATTTGGTTGTTCCGGAAAAAAATAGCCACGTCCTTTCTTCTTTTTAGCAATCCAAATTTTTATGTAATCTTTTATGTGATCTTTACACTAGCCTCTGTAGTAAATACGATCACCGTGTTTATTGAAGTTAGATCGCCTATTGAAAAGTGATAATAACATCCACTTTGGGAGAGCTTTACTAATTAAATCAAGGGAGGAACACGGAAATCTTCTGTTACTCTTTAGCACACATCACTCTAGATGCATTGTGAGAGCCTTTCGGTACGCCAAAGCAAGTAACGAGAAAGGTCAAGACATAATATGTCAGGGGCTCAAGGCCATAGGTTAGGTTAAGTTAGATTTATGTACTAGTAAAGTAACATAGCTCCTGACATAAAGGTCCTGACATAAATTTTTTGTTTAATATCAATACATAATAATTTAATTTTCTTGTTTAATTAAAACATCTTTCTAATCTAAATCTCATCTAAATAATCAATCAATCTAAATAATTTTTTAAATTTCATTTAGATTTTTATCAGTTTTACATAAAAGATTAGTAATCAAAAAATATAAGTATTTAGTTTATGAACATAAGTAAATATAAGTTTTTACGGCCGATTGAAAACTTGTATGTCATTGAAATTGCACATATAAAACCCAGCTTATTGTCATTAGAAAAAAGAGTAAAGTTAGGTTTTTGCGGGGCCCCTTAGAGGTCGGGGGCCCGGGCCCGCTGCGCCCGCCCTTGAATCCGCCTCTGGGGGTAACATTAATCACGTATTTACAAACAAATTATTGAGGAAAAGAAAAAAGTTCGAATAATAAAATAAAATTACAAATTTTAAGTAACCCTCACAAAAAAACTCTAAAATGTAAAAAAATAAAATTTCTCCCTTGCACTTTTAACTTCATTAGAAAAGAAGTACCTGTTAATATTTTGATGATGAGCGTCGCCGCGTAGTGAGACTGCTAAGCAAATCAAATATTAATAGGAACTTATAATGAAGTTTTTAATTTTTAGTGTCGTAATTTTTAATTTTTAGAGTTTTTTTGTGTCGGGGTTTACTTAAAATTTGTAGTTTTATTTTATTATTCGAATTTTATTCACTTCATTCGTGAACTCGAACTTCACTCATTAACTTGCAATTTTCTTATATCTTTCCAATTTTTAACTTTACAGAAAAATATTATAAGGATTTTCGATAAAGCTCTTAGAGTTCTACCGGGAACTGCAAATAGAACTGTTGCGCGATTTTTTTCTCTTTCACTTCGTCGCATTGGTGAAGTTTAATTCTTCGCAAATCTTTTTAATTTTTAACATAGACACGGAAAAATATACACACAATAAGGATTTTCGATAGAACTCTAAGAGTTCTACCTGGGACTGCAAACAGATCTGTTGCGCGATTTTTTAAAATTTGTATACAATAGAATGGGTCCCTTATAAGGTTTTGAGATCTTCGATAGAACTCTTAGGGTGCTATTCAGATAGACGAATAGAACTGTTGTTTAAATTTTTAAATTTCTTTGAGCCAGAACTTCTGTCTGGTCTGTAGGGTCTGTCTGGTCTGTTAGTCTGTCTGGTCCGCCTGGTCTGTCTAGTCTTGTCCGATTACTCTTGTCTGTCTAGTCTTGTCTGTAAGGTTTTGTTGGGCAGGTAGTGTCTCTCTAGTCTTCTCTATTATTATCTGTCTAGTCGTTCATATCTAGTCTTTTCGTTTTAGTTTTGAGTCAGTTTTATCTGCTGCCTTATCCTTTCTTCTTGTTTTGTTATAATTTAATGAAAAATGTCGACATTTAATAAGGTATATCTGCATACGTTTTCACGAGATTGGCATTTTAGACAAGCGACAGTTCGAGTGCAGATAGTGGAAGGTCACCACCAAGGGCTCCCTCCGTTCCGACCTCGAGGCAACTCCAGAAAAGGCTGGAAGCACGTATAGAGCACGCACGTAGATTACATCAGGAATATAATGCCACTCCTGGACTTATTCCGATACAAAGGTTATCTATTCCCGGCGCCAAGGACCAACAGCCACTTGTACAGTGGGACACGGACGATAGGTAAGATAAAAAAAATAATCAATTCTTGTCTCTCAAATAATTGATTTACACTAAAGGTTGTTGGGTCAGTCTCACCTATATAGTGAATTTAGAAATTTAAAAGAAAACCGGAATGGGAAGTATGGACACGGTATTATTAATTATTTAGTTTATTAATTATACGATTTTTGTTCTTGTTTATAGTTGGTATATATATAGTCTTGTATATATAAAAATTGATGAATTAATAAATATTATTTATAAATTGTCTTACGCGATTTTTTTCATAATATCTCGTAAATATACAAACTTAAAAAAAACGGAGCACAGCCTGAATATATAAATATATTCAGCCTATCCGGAGTAATTATTATAGAATTATTGCGTCTTTTTAGGACTACCAAAACAAATCTGATGTGAAATTTGTAAGTTATTTTTTAGCTTTCAGTCCACCTTCGTGGCACTCAACAAAAACCATAAAAATAGCATTGTTTTTAAAATCCTGTCTTTCCGATACCTTCAGTGGATAGCCATCTGTGGACGCGTTTCGAGATTTATCTCTCATCAACACAGCTTTGCTTCCATGAATAACAATTTGTAAACCACTTACTTTAAACCCATGTGGGTGATTAGGGTTAGATGTTAATTATAATTTTAATTTGACATTTTGTGAGAGAGACATGAACTTAACAGGTTATAGATTGAAATGATAAGCTAGAATTGGTGAAACCATCCTACGTTATAGATAAGCATACAAACTTAAAAAAAAAACCGAACACAGTCTGAATATATAAATATATTCAGCCTTTCCGGAGCTCTAAAGTAAATGGTTTACAAATTGTTGTTCATGGAAGCAAAGCTGTGCTGATGAGAGATAAATCTCGAAGTGCGTCCACAGATGGCTATCCAATTAAGGTATTGGAAAGACATGATCTTAAAAACAATGTTATTTGTATGGTTTTTGTTGAGTGCCACGAAGGTGGACTGAAAGCTATAAAATAACTTACAAATTTCACATGAGATTTGTTTTGGTAGTCCTAAAAAGACTCAGTAATTGTTATAGAGCTCCGGAAAGGCTGAATATATTTATATATTCAGGCTGTGTTCCGTTTGTTTTATGTTTGTATGATTATCTATAATGTAGGATGGTTTCACCAATTCTACCTCGTAATTTTTTTTCCAATTTTTATAAAAATAGCCACCAATTGGATTAAGAGTTCTATCGAAGATCCATTTGACTTTTTTTTATAAAACTTTAGTTCAACATATATTTGCAATAAGAGACTCATTGTTTTCGGATGAAAATTAAAAAAAAATGCGCAACAGTTGTTTGCAGTTACCGGCAGAACTCTTATGCCCCCCATTCACGATCAGTTAAACTGATCAGTTGAACTGACGTACATCCAAAAACTGACCATGAGTGTGAAATCCTAACGTAAAATTTTGAACTGACGACAGCCCACGGATTTACCGGGCGCTGGCTTCAGTTCGTTTTCTTCACGCCAAACTGACCGCGCATGCGCTTAGTCAGTCGTAGTTTAACCGGCATGGCGTCAGGACGTGCAATAACTGAAGAATTTATAGAAAAATAGCTTGAAATATGTACATTTGTCCATTCTTAAATAGTTATGCCAGTCACTCGGATTCAGTGACAACTCATTTAACAAATTAATATGAGATAACTATTATATCTTTTTAACCATTTTTTCGTTCCGTTTTTTTGTGTTGTTTTTCATTGATTAAACGGCTTCAAGCAGCAGCCGTCATATGTAGAATATCCTCTTCAGAATCCGAATCAAGTTTTTAAGTTACGCGGGGAGAAATTTGCTAGTCAGATACAGCACGCGACAATCGAGAAATGAAGGCCAGTTTTAAGCCAATGAGTGGGGAAATGATTTTGAACTGATCAGTTTTAACAGATCAGTTCTAAACGTCAGTTCAACTGATCAGTTTAAACTGACCGTGAATGGCGGGCATTAGAGTTCTATCGAAAATCCTTACAACATTCTTCTGTAAAGTTAAAAATTAGAAAGATATGAAAAATTAGGCTTCTCCGGTGCGACGAAGTGAAAAAGAAAAAATCGAGCAACAGTTCTGTTTGCAGTTCCCGGTACGGAACTATTACAGTTCTTTTGAAAATGAAATTTTTCTCTAATTAAAAATGAGATAAGATATGCGAAAAATTAAAACACCTGTGCGACGAAGTAAAAAAGACAGAAAAAAACGCGCAACAGTTTTCTCTTAAGTTCCCGGTAGGCAACTATTTTTTTGAAAATCCTTATAACATTTTGCTCTAGTTAAATGTTGGAAAGATATGCGAAAAGTTATACTTGCGATGAAATGGAGAAGAAAAATCGCGCCACAGTCCTGTTCCTATATGAATTACGAGGTCTCGGTATTAGTTATTCGAGAGAAAACTCACAACGTTATGTTTCGCGTTATGTTATACGCTTTTCTCTTTCTCTCAGTGTATATTTCGATACCGCGCGCTCTCATTCTTTTTATCTCAGTGCATATTTCTATAATGCGTCTTTCTTTCGCAGAAGAGCAGACGAGCGTGGCCTGTTTATAACCTTAAAACACGACATTTTTTTGTTGAAACGTGTTTGTTTTAAATCATACGAGAGTTATATTGTTTCATAATTTTAATTAGATATTGACAAATGGAAACTGAAGAAAGTATAGCAAATAACAGTTATATACAGTATAGTTATATACAGTATAAATGTTCACAATGTGAACATTTACCGGTATATTTAAGAGTTGAACTTACATTTACTAATTATATCCGGCAAATGTGCATATATGCATTATGTTGTTGGCAATTGTTCGAGGTTTACATTAACATACACAACGCATGGGCTGTCTAACAAGACACATGTGCTATTGTAACACACAAAAAGTAAACATTTGCCGGTAAAAGTAGATATATAAAGCTGATCTCAGATTTAAACTCACATTTACCTATCACATTGGTAGATGTGTACATATACCGGTAAATGTTCACATTTGCCGATTTTGTACTTTTACCATAACATATACACCACAAGTCAATTTAAAAAGCAAAGGAAAGGGCAAAGAAAAGTCAAATGGAAAGAGCAAAGAAAAGTCCTGGACTTGTGCCCCTTTCAAGTGAAACGAAACGCATGTGTCAGATATGAAATAATATCACTTTATCGTGAGCTTGCGGAAAATGCTTTTAAACCTAGAAAAGGAGTCTCTGGTGGCAGGAATAGTGAAAACTGTTAACATAATAAAATAAAAAAAGCCAAAATTGTTGAAAAATGATGATTAACTAATTAAATTTTTTGATCATTTCGAAGTCCAAAAATTTTAATTCAAAATATCTTGATGAAAATTGATCTTTTTTAATAAATAAATATTCCAAAAAGCGTGTATGTTTTTTATTTAACAACCACTATATTCATTCAGTTTCTTCAGCATCAATGACTTTTTTAAGAAAAAACATACTTTTGTTGATTCCTAAAAGTTTTAATTCATTGACTCATGCCCTTTTCGAAATAACGGGTTCAATTGTAGAATTTGAAGCAATTGCTTACTGTTTACACACGTTTATCGTACTTGTAATCAGAGTGCTATTTACTATATTTATATACATTATAGATAGACAATAGTGAAATCACAAGCTTAGCCTAAAAAAAGGAGATCAGGGTGAAATAAACAAACCAAAAACAAAAGCTCAGTTCCAACAAGAAACTAGTTTAATTTTATTTTTTTGATTCTCTAAATTTTTGTTGGTACTGAGCCTTTGTTTTTGGATGCAGTTTTGCAATTTTCAAAATTCGATTTATTTGCAAAATTTCAATTTTTGCAGAACTTGGTCAAACACTTAGGCAAGATTGGTCAAGAACTCCAGAACTATGGTCGACCTGTAGAAATATGATAAAAATTTACAATTTTCCTCAAAAGCGGTTGCTATGTTGATTATTGGTATTTTCAATTTTTTGCAAAATTCTGCTGAACTATTGAAATTTTGCACACAGTACTCTAGAACTATTTCATATCTACGAGGAACTTAGATAAAATATTATATTCTTGAAAATTTGGTTGCTAATTTCACAGGACTTATTTTCGGCCGCGGTAGAGCAATCAAATTGAAATATAAGGTGCATTTCCAATTGGAGACTTCTAGAACTAATTTCGGCCATATGAATACTATCGGGTTTTAATAGATCCCTAACCATTGCTCGTCCAACAGCAGGAAACATGCTTATTACGTAACTTCTTAGATAATTAGGTAATTTAGGTAATTTTGATATTGTTGAAAAGAATTATGATTTTGGCACAAATGACATGATAAAGAGAATTTTAAACTTGTTAGGTCTCGTGGCAGTTTTGGAATTGAGAAAATAAACTGCTGGTAATTTAAGCGAATTCAAAATTGAATATTAATAACTTACAGAATCCAAAGATTGTTGCATTCTTTGTGGTCTCCTTTTTAATACCTACTTCCCAACCTTTTGGTATCATATTTTCTAGTCATATTTTATTGAATAAATTAGTAAGTAATTCGATGTTTTTTGTCCTAAGTTTTGCGGCAATTCCGATATAATGCTGTCATCGCCAGCCGCTTTTATCTTTTTAGTTCTTAGTTCTTTTCTTTCTTGGTTTTCTTCCTGTCTGCTCTTCGTCATTGTTGTCGTTAGGTATTATGGCTACGTTTAGCAATTCTTTAAAATATCCTCTCCATCTTTTCATATTTGCCTTTTCATCTCTTATGGTTTTTCCTTGTAAAATTTTACTAGTTACTTTTCTTTTTAGAGTTTGGTTCAATGTGGATAGAAGAAATACATATAGATCAGTCACAAAATAAGAAATACAAACAATGTACTACAATAATTAAAAAAAAGTCTAAAGCAACTCTTCTGTGCTGTAATAGCATTTTGTCAATTAAAAACGTTTTTAACTTAATTTTTTTTGAATGATTTGTAGGTTCCTTCTTTTTTGAAAATTGCTGCTATGCGATTAAATATTTTTATTCCTATACTGTTTGGCTCTGCTGGTTATAGAGTAAATTTACTCTTTGCCGCGTACAGTTTTAAGCAGTTTCTCGTTGTGTATTGATGGTTATCGTTGTTCATATTGAATGTTTTAAGATTTTTTAAAATATGATGATACCTGCCATATGTATGTAGATGGTATTGTCAGTATTTCTAATTTTAAATGATTTTTTAAAATATGATGATACCTGCCATATGTATGTAGATGGTATTGTCAGTATTTCTAATTTTAAATGATTTTTTAAAATATGATGATACCTGCCATATGTATGTAGATGGTATTGTCAGTATTTATAATTTTAAATGATTTTTTTAAATATGATGATACCTGCCATATGTATGTAGATGGTATTGTCAGTATTTCTAATTTTAAAATGCTCTTTTCATGATTCTTATCCTAATATGCCTATTATTGCTTTAATCATCTTAAAAATATTTGATTGATAAAAAATCTTTTTTGAGCTCTAAAGATCGATTTTAGGTAAGATGAGGCTGCCCGTATTAGTATATCGTACACATATTTGATCTCGGCATGGTACACGTATAAAATTGTCGACTTAAACGGTAATGGGCGCCTTAAACTTCGAATAAGATATATTTTGCAATTCATTTTCTTGATTATGTAATCGGCGATTATATTACACGGTATATTCTCTTCTAAACTATGTCCGGTGAGAGAATGCAGATGTACTGCGCCGAGGTATGAGGGGCAAGGGATGCGCCGAGGTACGCGCAGATTAGTTTGAGTTAAGAAATATTCGTCACTTTTTCAAATAGGGACAACTAAACACCGGGTACTCGAAATAAAGTGGGTATGCACAGAACAATGCTAAACTCGTCGAGACGGGATGCATTCTCTCGCCGGAGTATAGTAATATACCAACCAATTTTATATACCCGGTTCTCTCTGTTACAATTTCCTATTTTCAATAATACATCCTCCAGTCGTTTCCTCCAGGCTATTTGAAATATAATATATCGTTGTTTTTTCTCCATTTAAAACTACTTTTTTATTGTTTCATTCGCTTCTTGTTGCAATTCGTACGTTTTTTCATTAGACACAATCATACTTATCATCCGCATATAGTCTTCGGTCTTCTCTAATATAGCCTACCAGATCTGCTGTATATATATATATATATATATATATATATATATATAAATATATATACATATATATATATATATATATATATATATATATATATATATATATATATATATATATATATATATATTATTACTATCGTACATTCCCTTTAAAGAGAGCGTGTAAACTTGAACAAAATTCATGGAAACTCAGACATGCGGCGACGTTCTTCCCAAATCCTCTTCATTCGTGCACTATGTTCTTTCTTCCGTTCGTCCGTCCACCTTTTTCCTGGCATCTTTGGGAGCAGTTTATCAAACTTATGGTGCATTATGGTGTTTCTAATTTAACCCCATCATTCTTGTCGTGTATCGTGATGTTTAGCTGCTTGAGGTCTTCTTCAGTTTCCTGTATCCATTTGGACCTATTTTTACTGTTGAAGGTAATGTTGAAAATTTGTTTCGTAATTCTGTGCTGGTCCATTCTGTATATGTGACCAAACAATTTTGCTTTTCTGTTTTGTAGTGTTGTAGTTTTGCATTAAGAGATATTGATTTTTTGTTATAATGATTCCAAGTAAGTCGGTAGGCTCTCTGTATTTTTTTTACTCGTTCTTGATTTGCTATTATATTTAGGCCGGACGGTTGGATGATTTCTCCTAAGTATTTAAACTGGGAAACTCTGGATACAGAACCATATCGTGTTTTGATGGATAGATTGTCGGACGGGGATCGTTCTATATGTCTTTTTTCATAAGATATCAGACGGACTTAGATAAACCAGCCTTATATCAGACCAGCCTTTCGTGAAATTTCGTGTAATTTTTCAAGTGCATTTTTTGCTGCTTGTCTGGTATTCGATAATATGGCAAGATCATCAGCAGACGCCAAACATTTGATATCAGCTCTATAATCTCTTCTCTTAGCAATGTGTATTCCCTCAATATCTTTTTCCCAAGTTCTGATTATTTTTTCCAGGACCATATTAAAAAGGATGGGCGAAAGTCCATCTCCCTGTCGAACACCCGTATGTATTTCAAAAGGTTGAGAAATTTCTCCACCAAACTTAACCCTTGATGTAGTATCAATGAGAATTTGTTGAATTAATGCCCTGGTTTGCCTATAAACTTTGAACTCTTCCAGAATGCTAAAGAGAGTTGGTCTGTCGACGGAGCTGTAAGCTTTTTTGAAATCAACAAAGGTAACCACGGTGTTTCTACAAGATCGTATTTGCAAGATTGTCTTCAGATTCCAAATTTTTTCCGTGTATGAGCGCCCCTTACGGAAACCTGCCTGATATTCTCCTATCTGTCCGTCTACTTGAGGTTCAAGTCTATTCAAGAGAGCTTTCGAAAGAATTTTGTACGTTACTGGTAGGAGGAAAAGGCCTCTATAGTTGTCCGGGTCCATCTTATCACCTTTTTTAGGAAGCGGGTGTATAAGTGCACATTTCCATTCTGGGGGGATTTGTTCGGTCACCTAAATATCACATATTATATTGTGTATTCTGCTAATGAGGTTGTCGTCAGCCAATTTCCATAACTCGGCAATGATTCCATCTTCCCCAGGGGCTTTGTCGTTTTTCAATGAATGAACGAAGTCAGTTATCTCCTGGAAGGAAGGCGGCACGGAATCTGAGTTGAAGGGTCGCTATCCTGTCAGTTTCTCTTTAAAAATTCTGTTAAAACTTCTAGTATTATTTTTTGTAAATTCTTGTTCTATTTCCTTTAGCATTTTTTTTCATAGCTACGTCTTTCTTTTCTAATTAGTTTTGATGATTGTTTCCGAATGTACAGAAACTTCTGCCATTTGTCTGGCGTTTTGTTGCTATAAATTTTTTTCCAAGCGTTAATAAGTCTGTCTTCTATTGCTTGGTCGTATACACTGTTCCACCATTAGTGCTTACGTTTATGTGAGGGCTGGCCTATCCTCACAGCGTTCCTGAAAACATGCGATAATTCTGTCCAGTTTGACGTGTTTGTTTCTTTGATTTCTTGCAAAATACTGTCCCTGTTTATTTTTAAATATTCAGGGTCAGGCTTCAAAATTCGTAGTTGTCGTGGTCTTCTCCTGTTAGGTTGGAGTTTAATTTTAATTTGTAACAAGTAGTGATCAGAATCGAAGAAACCTTTCCTCGTTTTTACATTAAGGACCTCCTTTTGGTTTGTATGAGAGATGGCTACATGATCGATTTGAAATTCACCCATATTGATGTTGGGTGCCCTCCAAGTGCAAAGCTTTTATCTGGGTTTTCTAAATTGTGTTGCCATGATTTTAAGTTGGAAATTTTCATAAAATGTTATTAGTCTTTCACCATTTTTATTTGATCTTTTATGTGCTTTGTGAATACCTGTTGTTTTCCTAAATTGTTTCTCTATACCCAATTGGGCGTTAAAATCGCCTAACAAAATCTTGACGTGATGCGGTGGAATTTGGTTGGTAACCTCTTCTAACTGCTCCCAGAAGGTATCCAATGTTTTAGGATCTTTCTTATTATTATATATATATATATATATATATATATATATATATATATATATATATATATATATATATATATACAACTCGTATCTAAACATAGAAAATAATTTGTCGGTATATATATATATATATATATATATATATATATATATGTGTGTGTTATATTGTTTTTTCGGGGATTCCGCGTCAACCGTTAGACGCATACTTAGACAGTATGCGTCTAACGGTTGACCCGCACGGACGCATATATCTCTTGAGAATGGCGAATGTTAGTTCGCCGAAACGTCGAGAATCCGGTTCTTTTCAGAGCCAACCCTCAGCATCAACGCGGAATCCCCGAGAAAACAATACAACACACACACACACACACATATATATATATATATATATATATACCGACAAATTATTTTCTATGTTTAGATACGAGTTGTATCATCTCTCAGTTCAATCATCTCTCTCTTACGCCATACATTTCCAGTTTCTCAAGCAATTTACAGTGTGAAACACAGTCAAACGCCTTAGTTAAGTCGCAAAAAATGAGCAGCGGGTTTTTTATAATGTCTATCTCTGATATAATTTTTCCTATAGATCCTGCACAGTTGTATTTGTAGATTTCTTTCTGGAGAAACCATGTGGTTGATTCGGTATCACTTTATATTTACTAAGAAAAGGCGTAAGTCTGGACTCTAAGGGGTGTTCTATAATTTTTACTAGTGCTGAAATAGGGTCTATAATTATTTATGATTCATTTGTCTCCCTTTTTGTAAACCGGTACTATCAATGATATTTTTAGAATATCTGGGTAGTCTCTTGATCAACTGACCGCTGTATAATCTCCGCTATTGGTTTTCTCAGCTCTAGACAAAAATCTCTAATTCAATTGCAGGGAATTGAGTCCGGCCCACTGCTTCTTTTGTTTTTGAGTTTCACTATTATTTCAGTTACCTCGTGTAGTGTGAATTCGTAAAGAATCATGGTGTTGCTATTTTTCTGCATATGTCCAATGTCATCCGTGTTGGATGAATGTTCGCATATACCATCTCTGGTGCAGTTTTAAAAAACATACTAAAATCCTCGACAATCTCTTTTGGGCTAGTTAAGATTTTATGGCTGTTATTTCCATCTGTGAAGATCTTTGCTTCTTATTGGCAAAATTGTTAATTATTCGTCACATTGTTTTCTGCTTGTCTTGTGAATTTTTTATCATTCCACTGTAGAACGACCGTTTTGTAACAAGTATTATTTTTTTATGTTCTCTTGTTTTTATGGACATCTTTTCTTGTTTATATTTGAATTTAAAAAGGACCAGCTTTTTTTGGAGGATAAATAAATCTTTGAGTGTACTGCTTGGGGATATTATATCGTCTGTTATCTAAGTTTTCCAATTCGGCCTACACCTTAGGAGTGGAAAGTTTTGGAGGAAATAATATTTAAGAATGTCTAAGAATTCAACGGTTTTCTCATAACCGTATTTTTTACTGTAAACAGATTCCCACGATTCTTTCTGCAGAGCTCATTTGAAGCGGGCCTTGCTGAACATTCCAAAGGGTCTTGTTAGTTTATCTTCCTCCTTAAGATTCACCTGTTGATCCGCATAGCTGCACACTAATATTAGTCTATGATCGGAGATGGGCGTGTCTTCTAGTATGATTCGTGGTGAAGAATTAGGATTCGTGATGTTATAGATTCGAATTTTGCACTTTGTCTGATAAGCCATATGATATTAATAAGTTTAATAAATTGTCTCTTTGCATATCTCTTCGTACATTGCAGTCGCCCACAATAATTATTTCTTTGTATGTATTAAAGATGGCTTCAGGTACGTTTTCTAAAGATATCACGAAGTTGGTGAGGCATTCTAATGGCGGCCGGTATATATTGATTACAATTTATTTATTAACTTTGTGTTGATATATGGGTCTATAGCTAGATCAGGGGTCCGCACTAGGATTTTTTAGAGAGCCTAATTGTTTTTATCAGATTTTCCTGAGGGCCGCAAGTAAAAAATATAGTATATGTAACATTATGTTTATAACATAAGTAAAAAAAAACTGTTTTATATATTACTATACATATGTAATGAAATGTCTTTTACTTAGCTCCGGCATACTTGAATTCGTTAATTCTTTGAAGTTGATGGGCGAAATCTTTAACAGCTCTCTAATATAGCATCCACATTAGCTGGTTGGGAAGAAACTGATATTCTCAAAATGTTACCAACGTTTTCACTCGTTAACCTGGATCTGTACTTGTTTTTTATAAACTTTAGCTTACTGAATGTAGATTCACACACATATGTAGAAAAAAAAACACACAAGACTTTCTGAGCACAGTCAATTAGGTTAGGGAATTGGTCCTCTTCAACCAATTTCTACAACTCATAGTGAGCCTTATCCTTACGTTTTTATTTATTTCCAATATTCCAATATTTATTTATTTCGAATGTTTTTATTTACGTTTTTATTTATTTCCAACCGCCGAGGGCCGCAAAAAATCGTTCCGAGGGCCGCATGCGGCCCGCGGGCCGCGTAGTGAGTATCGCTGAGCTAGATGGTTTGTAGGGGTCCTTTCCTGGTACTATGATTGAAATTATTCTAACCTCTCGCCTTCACTTTTCATTGTTTCAACGAGTTTATTCTCGTACAGGAGTAATTTTGTTACTTATTATCAGGGCTCATCCATTTCAGTCTGCCCGTAACTGGGCCTGATCATTAAAATTAACCAGATTTAAGTAAATAACTTCATAATTTATATTAAAATATATTTAATAACGTTGGGTGAAGTTCCTATGTGAATCTTCGTCGTCCAAAATCCAAGTTCGGCTCTGATATTTTGAATAGTTGAAACACTGTTAATACATCTGAAATATCTGTGAAAAGAATAATATATTTTTCTATATTTTATCAACATGACATCCAAATATTAAATACGTATAATTTTTATGTTGTAGTGAAGAAGATATTGTGAATTTTTTTCCGTTGTCGAGGAAGGAGTCCAGGGTACATCAAGAATTGACTGATACATTTAGCATAGAAGAGATGAGCATATCAGGGGACGAGGACGAGGAAGAAGACTTGCACTTGGTGCCGCCGCAAACGGTTTACAAGAAATTCGCCTGCTGTTCCTTTACACTTTGCGTAATCCTTTAAGATGAGATTTATAATCATATCAATTATTTAACCGGGAAAAATATGGTTTTTGAAACAAAATATGGTTTTTTTATAAAATGATATATTGGATGTTAGAGTCAGTTATTACTTTTACTCGCATAATATTATTAATTAGTCAGTTCAGTTTAACAAGATTTTCCCGATAAGACTAGATGTTATAATTTGGTTTAAAATTTAGAATATATTTTAGTAATATTAAATGCAGAATAACTAGGTGGGAAAATTTAATTTCATTTGAAGAAGTAGGTCCACTGGTAATCTCAGCAATTTATAGTCCGACAAAAAAAGCAGTGAAACAAGAACACAGACTTCTTTAAATCCCTAGGAAACCGGTTTATAGTAGGAGGGGATTTGAACGCCGAACATCCTTGGTGGGGAACTAGATCTAATACTCCCTCACCCAAGGGCCGCCAGCTATTCCTAGCCATGCAAAAAGGCAACTTGTTTCCACTATCAACAGGAGAACCTACATATTGGCCATCTGATCAAAAAAAACCAGACTTACTAGATTTGTGTGTAGTAAAAGGCATAAATCAAAAGTAATAATCAATTAAATCATGCAGTGGCCTCTCCTCAGACCACTCTCCTATAATTGTAACCCTGAACTACCAAATCATAAAAATACAAAAACCATTATCATTAGGTACATAGTAAAAAAACAAACTGGAATATATTTAGAAGCATTCTTAATGAGAAAATCAACTGCAACGTTTCACTTAAGTCAAAACTAGAGCTAAAAAAATGAGATTGGAAACTTTAACTAAATATTACAAGAATCTGCTTGGGAAGCTACACCAATAGAAGAAACATCTTAAATAACTCTATGCTGCTCTAGAAACGCTGAAATAAAAACGCCGGCTGCGAAAAGAGTGGCAAAAGACAAGATCCCCTCAATACAAATCAAAATTTAATAAAGCTTTTAGATATCTTAAGAAACTACTAGATGAAGAAAAAAATCATACAATACAAGAACATTTAGAGAGGCTAACACCAACTGAAATAATTGACTACTCACTATGGAAAGCAATGAGAAAAATTAAACGCCCAATACATCATATCCCACCAATTAGACAAGAAAACGGTCAATGGGCCAGAGATAATAAAGAAAAAGCTAAAGACTTTACTGAACATCTCGAGAAAGTTTTTCAACCAAATCCCACAGTACCTCCCACACAAGATATATGTCATTATGAAATCATCACAAAAACGCATCTCTAGAAGGTTTATAAAAAAAATCACAAAAAAGAAGTGTTTTCCATAATTAAAAATATTAATATAAAAAAATCACCTGGATACGATCTGATCTCTGGAAGGATAGTGCGCGAGCTAACAGAAGAAATAATACGATTCCTCACTATATTGTTCAATGCAGCGCTACGCTTGAGTTACTTTCCTGCGCAGTGGAAACTAGCCCAAATAATTCTAATAACAAAACCAGGAAAAGACCCTGATGTAGTTACCTCCTTCAGGCCTATAAGTCTGTTGCCCACTTTCTCAAAAATATTCGAGAAACTTTTACTAAAACGACTAACTCCAATTCTACTTGACAAAAATCTAATCCCACAACATCAATTCAAATTCAGGCAACAACATGGAATGGTAGAGCAAATCCATAGAATTGTTAGAAAGATTAGTGAGAACTTTGAAGCGAAGAGATACTGCTCAGCAGTATTTCTAGATATTGCACAAGCGTATGACAAGGTGTGGCATACTAGAATGTTATACAAGATCAGACAACAACTTCCACATCAGTTGTATGAAATACTTAAATCATACTTAAGTGATCGATATTTTGCAGTCAAATACAAGGACGAGGTAAGCGATCTAAAATTATTTCAAGCCGGTGTACCACAAGTGTACTAGGCCGAGTACTCTACCTTCTATACACCGCAGATCTGCCCACCACAGCCCACACTCTAACAGCAACATATGCAGATAACACAGCGATAATGGCATCCTAACCTAACCTTACAAGAGTTGACGATGTTACACCACATTTACTTATTATCGTTAGACAGATCGTAAATAATCCAGGAGAATTTAAAAAAAATATATATTGAAGAAGTATGGAAATGAAAACCAAAAAATTTAGTTTTGTGCACATTAAAAACGGGTATGGTGTATAATTCTGTATAGTATGCTAGTAAAAAAGGACCGTGTGCACACATTTTTATATAATAATAAGACCGTTTGTATGGTCTTATCAATAGTTAAAGCTAAACGATTGTGAAGGGTTTTCTGAAGAGCATATTTATGAATGAGTAACATACTTTCTGTATAATGTGGTAGTATAAAAGCATCATGTGCAGACACTTTTGTATAATAAATACGGACGGTCTTACAATTAGTTAATCCCAAGCAATTGTAAAGGGTAGACGTGGCGAATTACTAACATTTAAACCCAAGCGATTGAGAAAGGTAAACGTGGTATGTGACACCTATGCCACTTTCGATGCGTAGGGATTCTTTGGAGAGCCTACTTGTGAAAGAGCAACGCCACCTGATTTCGGTATAGTGTGCTAGTAAAAAAGCATCGTGTACACACTTTTATTAATAAATACCAAACGGTCTTACCAATGGTTAAGCCCTAGCGATTGTGTAGAGTAGACGTGACGAATATGTCTCACGCAAGCCAATTACTGCACGTGGTGAATTTTTAAGAGCGTACTAATGAACGAACTACACCACATGATTTCTGTTTGGTGTGGTAGTGCAAAAGTGTGAGCACACACAAATTTACGAGTTCGCTAGTTCTACAGTTGAAAAAGATTTTGTGTGAATTTTTGTTATTGATTTCAGGTTTATTAGATGCATAAATAATGTTTTGGTAAGCTAATAGACAATTGAATAATCAATAATTTAATGAAAACTCGGACATTCTATCTAGTCAACCATCATAACTTTGACGTTTCAAATATAATTATATGGTTTTTAATATACCCTTCAATATCGTGACAAATTACAACTTAAATTAAGTTACAACTTAAGTATTCTTAAAGTTTTTGTGTCGTCATGTATGAATTTGAAAACCATAAGTCGCTAATAATAATAATAATGGCCTTTATTCGTAATAAACAAAAAAATATCAATAAAACACACGATCCGTTGGGCGAGTTTCAGTTCGCCCTGTCTACAATAAGAGTAGACAAGACGTCTACTCCAATAAGAGTAGACAAGACGTAATGTTGTTAGTTACCGCTATATGAAATGTAAAATCTGAATAAATGACTATTTAAGTGGGAAGTGGCATCGGGATCCCGGGGAGTGAAAATGGCCTAGTTTGATCCTATACAAGTTGCGTCTAGTCAAGAATACTATCGACCGCCAAAATTGTAAGCCACTCTAGTCACACTCGGGCTTGAGAAAATATGGACCCGAGTGTGGATCTGATTTGGCCTTTAAGCAGTAAATTTAGAGTTAAATTCTTCCTATCTCGTCTCATCTGGTGAAATCTGCTTTAATAAATATTTTCAGTTTATACCACAAATTAATTTAATAAAGACGTATTTATGAAACAGGAAATTATGTGAGTAAATTTATACTTAATAAAATATTTTATCAAACATTTATAATAAATTATACAAAATTTAAAAATAGACATCGCATTTTGATTTTTTTTCAAGTATTTGTGTATTTATTATTTTATCAAAAAATTGATCTACTAGGAATGTTTTCCAGAACGAAATTTTGAAATTTCCAAACGAAAACACAATGAAATTATTAAAATAATGTGCCATAAAATAAATGATAACTAAATGATAAAAAAACATGTTATAATATTAAAGGGTTGCATGTATTTTTTATATGCATTTGTACCTTTTTTCCAGATTACTTTTTTAAAATGATGAAAATATTACTTGAGAAATGATGAAAGAAAGAGAAATAGTTTGATGTTAAGCATAGAATATTTATGTGAAAAATATGTTGTTAGCACATTTTTAACTGTGCCAAATATATATAAATAAGTATCACGAACCATATAATTTTTTTAATTACCTAAGTACAACGGTGACAAAATTAACTCCAGACGTAGTGGACGAGTATACGAACATCAACTATTAGTAAAATATATTGAAGATTGTTTAGATTTCTGAACGAAATAAAAAGAGCGTTAACACGTCGAAGAACAATTTATTTGATGGGTTCCTTGCGGTTCGTACGATTTGGGTGTAAAGTAGGAACCAAACAAGGATGAATGGTGGAAATATATGTGTGAGTACTATTAGTTTGTCTTTGTTTTGTGTCCATTCGTTATTTTTTGGTACATTCTAAAAGTTTTGCTACAGATTTCTATATAACTTGGTGTCGAAAGAACAACAAAAAATAGTTAAATTAATTCATGAAATATAAAATATTTGATACTCTAAAGACAAGGCTAGATAGTCTAGTAAGAGCTTTAGACGGAATACCCAAACTTTAGGCTTTAAGAGATCTTTAGGCCAGTAATTGGCGATCATAGCCTGCATGAATAATGTAACTATAACGGAACCCGACTAGTGGACATGGCAGCATCCAACAACGTATTGATAAAATCAACAATGTTCGAACACAAGAATATCCAGTCCTGGATATCCAACGATGGAATAACAAGGAACTAAATCGACCATATATTGGTTAATGCAAGCTATAGCAGCAATGTAACCGACTTAAGAAGCCTTAGAGGCGTGGATGCTGATAGTGATCATTTTTTGTTAGAGCAAAGGTGCGAGCAAGAATATCTAACCAAAAGTACCAAAACACAGTCAAGCCCCCTACATGGAATACTGAAACATTTAAAGACGACAACAAAAAACAGGAATACCAGAGGAGTCTAACAGCACAACAGGAGGCAACATCCAGACAAGAGGATGTTGCGAAAATTTGTACGAACATAAAAAGGTCAATAATCGCAAGTACACCAACGGTTTTGAAACGAATGGGGAAAGAAAGGCTAAAGGAAGGAACTCGTGGTACGACAAGGAGTGTGAAGAGAAGATAAGCGCAAGAAACATAGCCAAAATGGACGCGCTGCAAGACCCAAATGAACACATTAGGGATAAGTATAGACAAACAAGAACAGCAGCACGGAGAACATTTAGTCAACAAAAGAGCGCACGTATAAAAAATGCTAGAAGAACTGGATACAAGTCGAACAAATAACCAAACTAGGATATTTTTTCAAGAAGTGAGAAACATTAAAGGAAGCTTGAGACCGAGGACTGACATGTTTCTTAAAACAGATAACGGAGGACTAGTGAGAGATAAAAACTAGGTGTTGAAGACTTGGAGAAGCTACTTCGATCAATTACTGAACGCGCAGCAGGACCAAGGAAGAGGTACGGTCACATACTACACCGCAGATCCACTGGTCGAGGAGCCAACCCTGGAAGAGGTAACGAAGGAGATCATGAGAATAAAGAATAACAAAGCGCCGGGTAAGGACACAATACCGGCAGAGTGTCTCAAATATGGAGGAGAAACTCTCGTTTATTTTTAGGCCCATATTTTACGCTGCAGATTCTATTTTTTGAAACTCTTCTTTAACGTTCCTGGTTGTGTTTCCAATGATGTCTATGTCATCCGCAAAAGAAATCAAATACTTCCACACCCCCATACTCCAGATTTGTAACGTAGAGAAAATTCCCAGTAGTTGGAAAGAGAATGTGATCGTGCCCCTACACAAAAAGAGCGAAAAACTACAATGCTCCAACTATCGGGGAATATCATTGATAAATACGGGATATAAGGTCTGCTACCTGGTACTACTCGAAAGACTAACTTCCTATGTTGAACACCAGCTAGGCGACTACCAATGTGGGTTCAGGAAAAGAAGATGAACCGAAGACCAGATCTTCACAATACGTCAACTAATGGAAAAGTGCTGGAGTACGATAAAGTCATACATCAACTCTTCATCGACTTCAAACAAGCGTACGATAACGTATTGAGGGTGGAGCTGTGGAATGCTATGATGGAACTGTGAATTCCGAGTAAACTTGTCAGCTTAACAAAGATCAGCATGGAAGGCTCCAACAGTGCTGTACGGATCGGGAGAAAGTTATCAAACTTTCTTACGATAAATAATGGCCTGAAACAGAGAGCATCCCCACTCCTCTTTAATATAGGTTTGGAGAAGGTAGTGAGGGAGACAATAATGGAGACACTGCTCTTTAGAAATCGGGGCCCGCGTCTTATATTGGCCTTTGCCTTTGATGACATAGACATCATTGGAAACACAACCAGGAACGTTAAAGAAGAGTTTAAAAAAATAGAATCTGCAGCGGAAAATATGGACCTAAAAATAAACGAGAGTAAAACCAAGTACCTACATGACCACATCAAGGACTAAACGTAGGGATAGGATAGGACAAAATGTGACGATGGACCAATACAACTTCGAAAGAGTCCAGGAATTTAAATATCTGGGTGCTACTATCACGTCGGACAATAATATGACCAAAGAAATTAACAATAGAATACAAAGTGTCAATCGATGTTGTTTTGCATTGCAGAGAATAATTAAATCAAAAAATGTATCTCGGACGACAAAAATAAGAATATACCACTCATGACTTACGCCTGCGAAACCTGAACAATGACAAGTAAGAATGAAAACAGACTGAGAGTTGCAGAGAGAAAAATATTACGGTGTATGTACGGGCCTATAAGGAATGAAACTACACAACAGTCCCGCAGTAGGAAAACCAGGGAAATATAAGAACTATATGACCAAACAGACATTGTAAGAACGATAAAAGCGGAAAGACTGAGATGGGCCGGCCATGTAAAGATACAGGAGGATGGACGAGTTATAAAATTGGTATGGGAACAGACCCCGACCGCTAGAAGACCACTAGGAAGACCGCGATAACGGTGGAGAGACAACATAGCATCAGACCTTAGATCCCTATCATGGAATATCATGGAAGCGGATGAGCTAATGATGGACAGAGTCCAATGGAGGAGAGTTGTTGAGTCAGCCAAGACCCATCATGGATTGTAAGAGCTACAGGAAGAGCGGGAGATAGATAGTCTAGTCCAGCGTTTCTCAACCTTTTTTTTGCCATCGGACCAGCAAAACTTGTAAAAAAAATTCGCGGACCAGTGATACTTTTTTACCAACAAAACTTTACTGGGTATTAATAATAAATATATAACTACTACATCAGTTAATTGTAAAATATTTTTGGCTTATAGAAAAAATTGTCCGCGGACTAGAAAAATTTCTCCGCGGACCACTGGTGGTCCGTCGGACCAGCAGTTGAGAATAGCTGGTCTAGTCGATACCAGACTTGATAAAAAATGAGACAAGACCAGATACGATCAGAAAAAAAGTGTATGACCAGACAAGGTCAGATCTCAGACAAGACCACATAAAGCAGACAATACCAAACTAGCAAAGGCCATAGAGGATGCAAGAAGACAGATAAGACCAAACGAGACTAGACTATACTAAATAAAATCGGACAATAGGAGACAAAGCTAGGGAAAACCAGATAAAACCTAACAAGTCTTGACAAGACCAGACAATGCCAGAAAAAAACAGTCAAGACCTGACAATACTAAACAAGGTACAAACAAGGACAAGACCAGATAATGCAGGACCACATAAAGCAGACTACAACAAACTAGCAAAGGCCAGAGAGGATGCAAGAAGACAGAAAAGACCAAACTAGACTATACTAAATAAAATCGGACAATAGGAGACAAAGCTAGGAAAAACCAGATAAAACCTAACAAGTCTAGACAAGACCAGATAATGCCAGAAAAAATCAGTCAAGACCTGACAATACTAAACAAGGCAAAATCATAATCAGACAAAGCCTGAGAAGACCAGGCAAAAACATACAAGACTATTAGAATTAGACCAGATAAATCCAGTCAAGACCATACAAAGCTTGGCAATACTAAAAAATAAGCTCTGCACAGATTTTTGTCTTACATCTTTTGAGAGATTGCAACAAATTGATAGGCAGAGATCTTTTAACGAAGATATTAACTGTGATGGAAATCCATTCCCTGAGCACCTCCCCTTCCCACATTCTCTCTCTCACTCGTCCCACATTTGTTTTGTCCACATGCTCGTTTGTTCCACATAACACAATCAACAGCCTTTTTATAATCAAGAAAACAAATAATGGTAGGGATACAGAATACACGACATTTTTACAATTACCTGCCTCATGTTCAGGATTCGCACTCGAGTTTCTTTACCTGCAACAAAACAGGTTCCGCAGATTGGTGCTTTATGTACATTGAAAACATACCGCCATATGGGTCACCGCCACAATCTACTTCAGGAAAGGTCTTGGAATCTTCAAGCAAAGTCCACTAACGTCAACTCACCAAAAGAAATTTATCTGATTTCCAGCCCTGTCGCGAAGAAATTCATATGTTACTGGTAATGCTATACGGGTTTGCCCGGGTTTTCTTAGAATCACGCAAGCAGTTTGCGTAATGTCAGAATAATAATTCACCAACCTACCCAATGCTGGCTGGGTAATGTAAGAATAATTAATAAAATTTAAAACCAAGTGATAACTTTTGTTTAATAAAAGAACATACAAAAGAAATACGTAATTGCTTTCCTAAGCATACCACAATTAATTAAAGTATTTTTGGCAGAGATAATTCGTATAGTTATGTAAGTAATGAATCTTTATTTTTTTTATGAGAATAATTCACAAAAGGCATGTGAAAAATAAAACTCATAAATTACTAATGATTTAAGCAAGAAAAACTGCTATGCCATGAATTGCAGAATTTTCTTGCAACCTTGCATATGCACTTCTTTGTTCGCACATTTTCTTTTGCAATTACAACTTTTTTATATATATATATATATATATATATATATATATATAGCCTTGACCTCCTGAAAGCGACTGTTCATTTGCAAGTTGTCGTTAGCTTTTTTCTTTCTGGTGATCTATTTTCAATATCAAACAGTTTATCTGGACACTCCATAGTTCCATATTTGTTTCCTAGCTTATAAAGATTATCAGTAATTTCTATAACTGTCATAAGCACGTTCCGCAAATCTCGTCTTTCTCTATCAACCTGTTTCATTTCCACTTCTTATTGTAACATACTGCTTACGGTCTTCTAAGTAGGATTGTAGAAATCTCATGGCTTTCCCTCGGATTCCATATCTAATTAGTTTGTTTAATAGTGTTTCGTGGGAGACACAATCAAACGCCTTACTTAAGTCGCAGAATATTCCTATAGGTTTATTACCCATGTCTACTTCTTTTAAAATAGTGCTGTGGAAATCTGCTAGCGCTGTTGAAGTTGATTTCCCTTTACGAAATCCATGTTGTTGGACTGGAATAATGTTATATTTTTCTATGAATGGGATGATTCTACTATGTATAGCGTATTCAATGATTTTTGATAGTACAGAAATGAGAGCAATCGGCCTGTTATTTCCAATATCCTTTTTTGATCCCTTTTTATGCACTGGAATAATTTTAGCTATTTTGAGGATTGCTGGAAATTGTTTATCCGCGATGGAGGCATTGACTTTGTCTGTTATAGGAGTCCATAGGTAATGGCTGAACTCTTTGATAATTTGACATGGAAGGTCATCGGGTCCGCTTGTTGATTTGTTTTTTAAGGAAGCAATTGAAGTTATGTAAGTAATGAATCTTTATTTTTTTTATGAGAATAATTCACAAAAGGCATGTGAAAAATAAAACTCATAAATTACTAATGATTTAAGCAAGAAAAACTGCTATGCCATGAATTGCAGAATTTTCTTGCAACCTTGCATATGCACTTCTTTGTTCGCACATTTTCTTTTGCAATTACAACTTTTTTATATATATATATATATATATATATATATATATAGCCTTGACCTCCTGAAAGCGACTGTTCATTTGCAAGTTGTCGTTAGCTTTTTTCTTTCTGGTGATCTATTTTCAATATCAAACAGTTTATCTGGACACTCCATAGTTCCATATTTGTTTCCTAGCTTATAAAGATTATCAGTAATTTCTATAACTGTCATAAGCACGTTCCGCAAATCTCGTCTTTCTCTATCAACGTCTCAAAGTTGGACTCTTACGGACTCAGAAACAGAACATGGAGGAAATTTAAAATTAGATATATCTTTCATTTTTAGCTTTATTTTCTAAACTCAACCGTGCAGATAATCTATTTTCATTTGTATTTCGTTGAGTAGTACAAATTCCATTCAAATGAGATACATAAAATATCTATAGGCTATGTCAAAAAATAATTAAAATACAATATTACAATAAGTAAAAGTAATAGGTTAGTTAAATTTAAAATACATAAAATCATTAAGACAGTACATCGGCTTCATTAATAGAACATTTTTCAAATTATTTATAAATTTTTTAAGTGACATTTCATTTTTTATTGTGTTTGGTATTTTATTGTATATGAATGAGGCAATTTCCAGTATATATAAATTGACTACTGTCAAGATATTTAAATTTTTAAAATGTGGTTTGCACGATTCTGTTGTTTTTATTCCCACTATATTTCGGACAATTCTTTTCTGTGCTAGAAGTATTTCTTCTATAAGTGATGTAGCTCCCCATAGAATAATGCCATATGTTAATATGTATTGCACCTCGGCAAAATACCAACTTAGCAGGTCTTCCTTGTTCACCAGATTGCACAGATGTTTAATTTGGAATGTTTTCTGATGTAGTAACCGACTACTTTTTTGTATGGTGGTTGTCCAGAGGAGATGCTCTTTCAAGTGGATTCCTTTGCTTCTTTAGCTCTTTCTAAACAGTGGTTTTGTATTTTCAAATCAATGTTCTCAGCATAGGTGCTTCTAGCTGTCTGAAAAATGACATACTCTGTTTTTTCTTTATTAAAGAAAAGGTTGTTTGCTGAGAACCAAGTGTTGATTGAACCTAGTAATAAATTAGCTTTGTCTGCATTTTCTTTTATATTTTTTCCAGTTATAATAAAACTGGTATCATCTGCGTACAATATACAATGCTCTCCGTTTATATAACTTATTAAGTCGGCGGTGTACAATAAGAAAAGTGTTGGTGCAATAACGCTCCATTGAGGGACCCCAATATTGGTACAAATGGTGTTGGACTTTCCTGTTTCATTTCCACTTCTTATTGTAACATACTGCTTACGGTCTTCTAAGTAGGATTGTAGAAATCTCATGGCTTTCCCTCGGATTCCATATCTAATTAGTTTGTTTAATAGTGTTTCGTGGGAGACACAATCAAACGCCTTACTTAAGTCGCAGAATATTCCTATAGGTTTATTACCCATGTCTACTTCTTTTAAAATAGTGCTGTGGAAATCTGCTAGCGCTGTTGAAGTTGATTTCCCTTTACGAAATCCATGTTGTTGGACTGGAATAATGTTATATTTTTCTATGAATGGGATGATTCTACTATGTATAGCGTATTCAATGATTTTTGATAGTACAGAAATGAGAGCAATCGGCCTGTTATTTCCAATATCCTTTTTTGATCCCTTTTTATGCACTGGAATAATTTTAGCTATTTTGAGGATTGCTGGAAATTGTTTATCCGCGATGGAGGCATTGACTTTGTCTGTTATAGGAGTCCATAGGTAATGGCTGAACTCTTTGATAATTTGACATGGAAGGTCATCGGGTCCGCTTGTTGATTTGTTTTTTAAGGAAGCAATTATAGATAGAACCTCATTTTCTGAGAATTCCTGCAAATATATTGTATTGGGATTAAACTTTATGTGTTGATCCGAAATGTGTGTAGGAAACAGTATTTTTTGGGGTTTCCTCAAAATTCGTATTAAATTTGTCTGCAATTTCCTTCGGACTTGTGATTAGCGTATTTTTTTCGATTAATATAGTTTGATCGGTAGTTTTTGATCTATTTGTTTCTTGTTTTATGACATTCCACAGCGCTTTCGATTTATTGGGTGCCTGCAGCATTTTTCGTCTAAAAAAAGATTTTTTCACTGAGGTGACTAATTTCTGGTGTTGGTATTTTTGTTGAATATAGTGGTTACATAAAGCGGGATACGTTTTTTGTAATATGTGCATATCCTTTAGTTTTGCGAACGAGACCTCTTTCTTTTGTTATCCTTGTCTTTCTATTGGAATTTACTTTCACTAGAGGAAAACATGTAAAGAAATAATACTGCATGATTTTGATAAATGAAGTTGTTTTACTGTTGCTGCTAGTTTTGTTGAGTACTTATTCCCATGTTTCCTTTTGTAGATATTCAGAGAAACGAACTTTACTGGTTACCGAGAATCGTCTTAAGAATTTTGGCTGCATACCTGTGACTTTCTTGCAAATGCCGCTCAGCCTTAATATACGATGGTCAGATATCGAAGTGTCTTCCACAGAGGTATTTAATTCCATTCCCGATGTTGCAAAGATGTTGTGTGGTGGTGGTTATTCTGGTAAATTGTTTAATTTGTTCCTCCATTCCATATGCTGCTAGTAGATTTTTGCAATTTTGGACTTCCTTTGATGTTTTGGCAAAATTGATATTGAAATCTCCAACTAAGATAATTTCTCTGTTTTTCTTCGCCCATTTGTGTAGAATATTATCTATGACTTAGATAAATGTAATAAAACAGCCTGTTGGTGGTCTGTACACATTTAAGATTATGGTGTTAATGTCCATTTAGTTTCATGTGTAGTCCACATATTTCAATAGTCTTTTCAATGACATAGTTTTCCAACTCCAATCTTTCAATGTCAATTCTATTTTTGTGTAATAAGGAATTGACTCATATCGCTACTCCTCCTCCCCTTGACTGAGTTCTGCTATAGTGACTAATCAGTTTATAATCATTAATATGTATGAATGGAATATTTACAGAAGATATCCAAGTTTCTGCTAGACAAATAAAATAAGGATTTACATTTTCAATTTCCACTTTCAGTTGACACAGTTTCTTACGTAGTGATGGTATATTTAAATACATTAATATGTTAGTTTGAGGTGACCTTACAATTAGATAACGGTCGTGGCTTTGTTCTGAATCTTGTGTAATTTTTTATAGTCTTTTGTATACCGAAAAAAAAACGGTTTATGCAAGTATTCCTTGGCCACATTTCCGGCTTTTTTAACTCATCAAGATTTTCTTTTGGCACAGAGACTTTGTTCCTAAATTTTGATTCATTCTTTCTTTGAACAAAGAATGATGTTCAGGTGTTAAAAAATCGAACCATGAATAAAGCCACGAAAAAAGCAGCGACTAAACGTAGCTCATCTGAATGCTCGCTCCCTGCTGTCAAATCTAAGCGCATTTAAATGTCTGCTGGGCGAAGCTGGTTATGATGTGGTCTGTGTTTCAGAGACGTAGCTATCTCCTGCCATCACCGATCACATGCTTCATTTTCATAAATACACACTGCATCGCAGGGGATAGGGATGATGGCCGTTGAGGTGGAGGAGAAGCAATCCTAATATCAGTTCCTTAAGCAACAGTAAGGTGATAGAAAGTGTGAGAGGAAACTGAAATGACTTGCCTACAGAGTGGCAAAGGAAAAAATATGCTTATTACTGGCTCAATTTACAGACCGCCAGGAGGCTACATAATCGCAGCCATTGATAAGTGCTCTTTCTAGTATAACAGCACTTATTGACACAAAACTACTTACTAATATGTATGGAGGTGGTCAAGTGAGTGTCCAGTGGAGAGGTATATAAAACAACTATATAGGCTTAACAACATATATATATATATATATATATATATATATATATATATATATATATATATATATTAACAGGACTAAGACCTTGTAAAATACGTCTTGACACTTCGAAGCGTGGGAGCAGAGAGCGAAGTCTCGTCCGCGATCACCTGACTCGACTGTTATCTCTCAAAATACAATACACTCTGGAGGAGGACAAACGAATAATAATAAAGGTTACAGTACACTACATTTCGTCCCCCTTAAAAAAAGATACAATATACAGAATAAAATACATCAAATACAAACTTTAAAATAATAATTGACTAAAATTAACAGACTAAAATAATGATTTTAAAAATAATACGTAATACAATAAATATACCAAACACTATATTAAAAATAATGAATTTGACACAGGTTGTCCACAAATCTTACAGGGGGTCTAACAATTATTACCGTACGTGTTCTAATTTCATTAGGATCAGGACTACTGTGGCAAGATGGAACAATTGATGATCTTAGCGGTAACGGCTGATCAACTGTGACTGCCGGTCTGTAAAAATCAAAATCCACTGATGGATCATCACGTGGACCACTCGCAGTCGCATCCTTAAGTAAACTTAACTTAATTTGGTTATAATGAACCTTCCTTATATCTCCTCCCTCGGACTCGGACTATGTCATTGGACTGACTTTCCATTTTACGACTGCCTTCAACCATTTCTCTTGACTTTTTAAATGTCGTAGGAAAACTAACACATTAGTTCCTTCTTCAAAAACTATTGACGACCTATCCCTACCCTGAAGTTTCAAAACTTTATCCTTATTAGACAATAATGGCAATGGGGTACGAGGGACATAATACAACAAACTAGCCATTGGCGAAACACCTGTTACGGACGATGGCGTTAATCTGTAACTAAACAGACAATCACGGCATTCGTTAAATCTATTCTACAGAATTTTTTACAACCTACAAATTTATTAAAAACATTCCCCGGTCTTGGAATTGGATACTGATTTTGATACAATTCTCAAGTGAGGATTTACTGTACGCTTGTACAGTCAACACACACACGTAGCTTTCCGTTTTTCTTAAGAACACAGACAATGGGTGAGGTCCATCGACTGGTTTTGACCTTAGATATAATTCCCTGTGATTCTAATCGAGACAATTCCTGAGAAACTTCTGATCTTAAGGCATACGGTACCTCGTACGCACGGTGATATACTGGTGTAGTATCTATTCTCTTTTAGAGTGATATCTACAACCGTATTCTGAATTGGCAACTCATTGTCTTTAATTGAAAAAGTTCTTGGAAACTTACGTTTTAGACATTCAATGATTTCCTCCTGTTGTGAAGACGCAACAACAGTATCAACCTTAGGTGTGTGACTTTCTTCCAAAACCAATTTCCATGAGGGGTATAGAACATCAAATCAATTTCGACTAAAATAGCTGAACACGAAAAATGCTTAACTAAAATTATTGGCAACTCTGTGTTAGCTACTTTAACAACAATATATCCACAAACATTCAACTCTTCTTTGTTTGCAGCTCTCAGCATCCCAATAAAAGTTTCTAACGGTTTATGACTAAATATAGACAAGTAACAATTTTCACTAATAAGGGAGGTTGAACTACCCGAATGTAACAAAAAATTATGACTAATTTTATCGACTAAAATACTGGTCATTAGAGGACTAGCAAAAAAATCTGACATTACAGAACAAGAGGATGAAATTAAATTCTGAACTTGCTTACAATAAAATCTAGAAATATGTCTTTTCTTCTGACATGTAAAACATTTCCAATTCCTTGCTGGACAATCGGCTGGTTGATGACTTTTCGAACACTCGTTGCATCTTCTGCTTGAGGAGTCCTGACGTCTTAGGTGAGGTGAGTAATTCCTTTTTGGGGAACAGCAACCGGAACCATTACGGCTACTGGAAGTTTTACCAGATGGTGAAAAACTGCCGGAACTTCTATGGCTACTGGGTATTCTAAAACTTGAACGGGTACTCACTCCTGACGAACTTGATCCTGGGTTGACATCCACCTTGAAGGTGTCTTCTTGAATATTGTCTGGACAATACGGAGTTTTACGAAGCTGCCTGGTCCCTACCATTATAGCTTCTACATCCAGGCAAATCCTATACGTTTCTTCAAACGGTAAATTAATGTCCTCTGCCAGAAGTCTTTGGATTGATTCACTGTTAAGAGCTAACACAAACCTATCTCTTAATGACAAATCGGCTGCTTCACCAAAACACGCCTTTATAGACAAACATTTGATTGCTGTAATGCAATCAGACAGTGACTCGCCAGGTAGTTGGTCTCTTCTGTGAAATTTAACACGTTCTGTGATAGACAGTTTCTTCGGTGCAAATTTATAGAGTAACACACTAATACAGTCTTGATATGAACACTCCTGTAAGTCTCTACGACACAAAGATTCCACTAAAAGTTTAAATTTGTCTGGACCTATAGACATACACAATTGACACAATTTTTCCTATGCGATCACCTGACTCGACTGTTATCTCTGAAAATAAAATACACTCTGGAGGAGGACAAACGAACAATAATAAAGGTTACAGTACACTACACTTACAAATAGAATCGTCTGCATGGGAGACTTCAATGTTGATACAATGAATTAAACGAAAATGTCTCTAAACTTTAAAAACATGACAGACACATGCGTCTGTCATGTTTTTAAAGTTACAGTCAAATTGTTAAAAACCCAACAAGAATTTGAAAAAAACGGTTGCTCGCAGCTGGATGTGATTCTAGTAAGTGACGTAAACCACGTAAGAAAAACGTATACAAAAGATGTAGAATTTGCTGATCACTTATTAATAGGATACCAACTGAGATATGACAATATACACCAGACTACTCTAACAATACGAAGGAGAATTTTTAATCAAATCGACATGACGCAATTCACTAACGACTTAGTAGCCTTCAGACCTAGATTTACCTTGTTAATGATATCGACAAAAAAGTGGAAATTCTACTTATAGACTGACATTTCTTCTTGATACCTCTGCGCCTATAAAGAACTTCACAATAAGCAAGTGCAAGAAACCATGGGTCACAGCCACTATAAAACGAGTATCAAAACTAAAGAAAAAGGCACTACTAAAAAGACTTAGCCCTACTGTATTATAAAACTTGAAAATAAAACAAGTAATACTCTAGTTAAAAACGAAAAAATAGGATATTTACAAACTTTGGCCAATAATAGGACTCAGAAGGAGTTATGGAAAGGGCGTAAATGCCTTCACAGCACCTACACTATGCCCAGAAATCAAATTAACTTGGGGGTAAGTCCAAGCGAGATGCACAACAATGCACATTTCATAACGTCTAGAAGTTGACTAACTAATGAAATTGATGATAATAGCCAACTTAGCTACCAATATTAGTACATATAAGACTTTAGCGAACTAGTTTTTTTAAGCACCTACAAATGAGGATGTATGGGAAACTAGTGAAGTCGTTTAAGTGCTGTCGTTTTACTATTATCAAGGGCTCTATCTCGGTGTTATTTCAGACGAGGATCTAAAATTCTCATCTCATGTGTCTAAAACGGTCAACACAGCTTTCCTCCGATGGAAACTACTGTACTCTGCGAGAAGTTTACTTACGAGACACCTTAGGAAAATGCTAGTGGAAAGTTACATCCTTTCACTTTTCACTTATGCAGATACACGGATACATACAAATAAAAAGCGGATACAAAGGGTTCAAAATAAGTGCATATGGTTTGTTCATAGCCTGAAATCCAGAAATAGAATACCAGCTGTAATAAAAATATTGTGGAAAACGATGGAACAGGTCAGAAACTTCCTTGCCATATGTTGCTTCAAGAGTATTATAATAAACAAACAGCCAGCATACCTATAATAAAATAACAATCAGAACAGACGTGCATAATCTCAACGCCCGCAGCAAAACCCCCCACTTCACAAAAAACAGCTCTATAAATCCTGTTTCACATATCAAATAACTAAAAAATTTTATGGACTAAACAACACTCTTCGGCTAGCGGACATTCAACCGTTTAAAAGGATGGTAAAGAAAGTAAACCCAATCTGCTAATGAACCCTATCAACGACCTAAACCTTTCTCTTGATTTTTAAGAAACTCAAAGCTGGAATATATGGTTTGTTCACTAAGTATCTCTCCCGAAAAGCTAAATATATTAAAATACTTTATGAATGGAACACAAAGAAAAAACGTCTTTTTTCAGCAACTCTTGACTCGTGGAAGACTAGGACATTATAATCTTATAATGCCTAAACGAGTCCTTTTGTTCATTATTTTTTCAACTAACTGTATACCTTATATCTATTGCTTTATATTTATAAAGAACAATACATGGCTGGAAAGAAAGAAAGAAAGAAGATTCCACTAAAAATTAAATTTGTCTGGACCTATAGACATACACAATTGACACAATTTTTCCTATGCGATCACCTGACTCGACTGTTATCTCTCAATATAAAATACACTCTGGAGGAGGACAAACGAACAATAATAAAGGTTACAGTACACTACACTTACAAATAGAATCGTCTGCATGGGAGACTTCAATGTTGATACAATGAATTCAACGAAAATGTCTCTAAACTTTAAAAACATGACAGACGCATGTGGTTACAGTCAAATTGTTAAAAACCCAACAAGAATTTGTAAAAAACGGTTGCTCGCAGTTAGATGTGATTCTAGTAAGTGACGTAAACCACATAAGAAAAACGTATACAAAAGATGTAGAATTTGCTGATCACTTATTAATAGGATACCAACTGAGATATGACAATATACACCAGACTACTCTAACAATACGAACGAGAATTTTGAATCAAATCGACATGACGCAATTCACTAACGACTTAGTAGCCTTTAGACCTAGACGACATTTACCTTGTTAATGATATCGACAAAAAAGTGGAAATTCTACTTATAGACTGACATTTCTTCTTGATACCTCTGCGCCTATAAAGAACTTCACAATAAGCAAGTGCAAGAAACCATGGGTCACAGCCAATATAAAACGAGTATCAAAACTAAAGAAAAAGGCACTACTAAACAGACTTAGCCCTACTGTATTATAAAACTTGAAAATAAAACAAGTAATACTCTAGTTAAAAACGAAAAAATAGGATATTTACAAACTTTGGCCAATAATAGGAGTCAGAAGGAGTTATGGAAAGGGCGTGAATGCCTTCACAGCACCTACACTATGCCCAGAAATCAAAGTAACCTGGGGGTAAGTCCAAACGAGATGCACAACAATGCATATTTCATAACGTCTAGAAGTTGACTAACTAATGAAATTGATGATAATAGCTAACTTAGCTACCAATACTAGTACATATAAGACTTTAGCGAACTATTTTTTTTAAGCACCTACAAATGAGGATGTATGTGAAGCTAGTGAAGTCGTACAGGTGCTGTCGTTTTACTATTATCAAGGGTAGAGCCCTTCTCGGTGTTATTTTAGATGAGGATCTAAAATTCTCATCTCATATGTCGAAAACGGTCAACACAGCTTTCCTCCGATGAAAACTACAGTACTCTGCGAGAAGTTTACTTACGAGACACCTTAGGAAAATGCTAGTGGAAAGTTACATCCTTTCACTTTTTACTTATGCAGATACACGGATACATACAAATAAAGAGCGGATACAAAGGGTTCAAAATAAGTGCATATGGTTTGTTCATAGCCTGAAATCCAGAAATAGAATACCAGCTGTAATAAAAATATTATGGAAAACGATGGAACATGTCAGAAACTACCTTGCCATATGTTGCTTCAAGAGTATTATAATAAACAAACAGCCAGCATGCCTATAATAAAATAACATTCAGAACAGACGTGCATAATCTCAATGCCCGCAGCAAAACCCCCCACTTCACAAAAAACAGCTCTTTAAATCCTGTTTCACATATCAAATAACTAAAAAAATGTACGGACTAAACAACACTCTTTGGCTAGCGGACATTCAACCGTTTAAAAGGATGGTAAAGAAAGTAAATCCAACCTGCTAATGAACCCTATCAACGACCCAATAGTCCGGTCATTTTAGACAATTGAAATAAAGAAAATTCCGACAGAGCCAAATCTTCGTAGAGACCTTAGGTTTACCACAAGGAATAAAGTGTCAAAAGTCCCCATCATACCCATGTGAGCTTAGGGACTTATTCGGGGCCCAAGGTCAAAATTTTAGGTTTTTTGGATTTTTCTAAAAAACGGTAAGTTTTATCGAAAAAGTACCTCAGAGCAAAGTTGTAGATCTTAAAATTCTCTATAAAATGGTCCCTATGATTTTTTTTCTAAGACCCACTATTTCCCAGATATTTTCTCAGAAACGAGGACCAACTGCACAATTATGGGTACAGTATTTTCGGATGGTGTCCATTGCAAAAGAATTTATAAGAGCTGAACGTATGGGAGATTGGCAAGCTCATTTGAACTGCGTTAAAGAAATGCTTCCTTATTTCCATGCATCGGGGCATTTACCTTACGCTAAGTCTGCGCACTTATACTTGCAGGATATGCTTCAATTAGAGGAGGTAATTGATCCTAGTGTTTATCGAAGGTTTACTGATGGATTTTTCACTGTTCGACGTTCTGATAAACTCAGTTGTGGAACTTCAACAGATATGAATATCGAACAATCAATGATGAAATCCATGAAAACAGATGGTGGTATTTCTCGAGGACGAAGTACAAAAGAAAGTGTAATAAATAATAAGCAAATGGGTTTACGGAATGCATGCAATGAACACAGTGTGTGACGAGTTGGAAGTTCTTGCTAATGTTCGAATGGACACGACAGATCAACATGTAGATGCGAGTGATTCGAGAGTTAAGAAAGATGCTAAAGATATTAAAATACTTCTTGACTGGTTTTCATCACATGATCCTTTTCCCGAAATTAACAAAATCTTATCTATTGCTTCAAGAGTCGTTGGTGGCGATAAGATTAATTAAGTCATAAAGCTCATGAAGTTGGGATTGCCTCGATGTCTAAAATGACTGGTCAAACTTTCAATCATATAAAATTGAAAAGCACAGATAAAGTACTTCCTCTTTTAGCTGTGAGTAGCACTGTGAAAGTTCACGACGAAGAAGTACCAATAGACCCAGTATTATTATTTCAACGTATGAGTGTCACTAAGACTTTTGAGGATGAAATTGAAACATTTTTCGCATATGATTTAGCTCCTTACCCGTTGTCACTCTTCGATGCAGCTGGAATGCGTAAAACAATGAAGACGGCTCTTTACGATTGCTTTCAATCAGTCAATGCTGAGGTTGATTGTACAAACGCTGCTTACGTTATTGATGGAGGATATCTACTACATCACGTTGTGTGGGATCGAGAAGAAACCTTTAACGTAATTTTTGAAAAATATGTTCAGTATTTACGTAGACATTATGGTCATACAGTTACGGTAGTATTTGATGGCTATAGTGACACAACAAAGAACATAAAAGCTGCAGAACAACGTCGTCGTGCTACAAAAACATCCTCAGGTACCGACATAATGTTTGACGAATTTATGACAGTTCCAGTTAATCAACAACATTTTTTTGCAAACATTAATATAAATATAATAAATCTCGTTTTATTTCTATGTTGAGTAACAAATTAACAGCTGAAAATATTGCCGTGAAACAAGCTCCGAATGACGCCGATGTCCTCATAATTGAAACAGCAATAGAACAATTTAATGCAAGAAATACAACTATTGTAGTGGGTGAAGATGTTGATTTATTAGTTCTACTCACTGCAAGGACTCCATCTGATAAAATTATTTACTTTTTTAAACCTGGGAAGGCGCAGCAACGGACAGAAATATATTCTTCTAAAAGTTTATCAGCTTATTCAAAATGCCAAAACTTTATTTTATTTTTACATGCGATAACCGGATGCGATACTACGTCAGCAATGTTTAGAAGGGGCAAAAATTCAGTATTAAAATTATTTGAAAAAAATGATTTGATTGACTGCGCAAAAGTATTTACAGAAATTAATTCTTCACCTCAAATACTAATTACTAAAGGAATTCGGTTTCTTCTTGCGGTTTATGGAGCTCCAAAAAAAATTGATTGCATAGATACGTACAGATATTTAACATTTGTAAAAAATACACGAAACAAAAAGCAAGTACAGCTATCTTGTCTTCCTCCAACATCGGCATCTGCTAGTCAACATTTGTTTCGAGTATACTATCAAGTTCAGACATGCCAAGGCAATGAACTGAACACTGAAGACTGGGGTTGGAAATTGATAAATAATACTTTGGAACCGATTCGAACTTTACTGCCCCCTGCTCCAGAAAAACTTCTTAACACTATTTTTTGCAATTGCAAGAAAGGTTGTAGTGCCAAATGTGGCTGTAAAAAAGTAGGGTTGCAGTATTCTCCAGCGTGTACCAATTGCCAAGGTGTCTCTTGCTCAAATGTTCAATTAAATACAAGAGAGGAAGATTCATGTGATTTTGATGAAGAGACAACTGATTCATCTTCATTTGAACAATTTCTAAGCGTTCATCAACAGGAATAAGAAGAAGAAGAACAAGAAGAAATTGAAGAAAACATGATTGTTGAAGTTGAATATGAAGAGTATGAGTCAGATTAAAGTAATAAAAAAAAAGTTAGAACGACAGTTAAACTCAGTAACCCATATCAATAATCTTCATACTATTAAATAATTATTGTTCCTGAATATAACGTCATAAAGGTTCGTGGAATAGGCCTACCGGGGATACCACGTTAAAAAAAACGCGCCGAGTACACTACCTCACAGGTGGTGTGGAAATGTGTGCATATTATGTAGAACGTGATTCTTACAAGCGCAATATCTGGGAAATAGTGGGTCTTAGGGTCAAAAATCATAGGAACCATTTTTATAGAGAATTTTAAGGTCTACAACTTTGCTCTGAGGTACTTTTTCGATAAAACTTACCGTTTTCGAGAAAAATCCAAAAAACCTAAAATTTTGACCTTGGGCCCCGAATAAGTCCCTAAGCTCACATGTATATGATGGGGACTTTTGACACTTTATTCCTTGTGGTAAACCTAAGGTCTCTACGAAGATTTGGCTCTGTCGGAATTTTTTTTATTTGATCACTATTTTTATGTCTAAAATGACCGGACTATATACCTTTCTCTTGATTTGTAAGAAACTCAAAGCTGGAATATATGGTTTGTTCACTAAGTATCTCTCCCGAAAAGCTAAATATATTAAAATACTTTATGAATGGAACACAAAGAAAAAACGTCTTTTTTCAGTAACTCTTGACTCGTGGAAGACTAGGACATTATAATCTTATAATGCCTAAACGAGTCCTTTTGTTCATTATTTTTTAAACTAACTGTATACCTTATATCTATTGCTTTATATTTATAAAGAACAATACATGGCTGGAAAGAAAGAAAGAAAGAAAGACATTTCTTGTAACATCTCCTTGTTCTGTAAGCGGCCATTCTGTAATTCCAGTTCCACATTTACTAAATCTTGTTGGGTTTCTTCACTAGATTCCTGGTCTTAAATCCAGTCAACATTTTTTCGAGTTCATTTCGAGCTCCTCTTCAGTGTTAATATTGGCAATGACTTCTGAGGAATGACGACGATAAACCAACATCGACATCATTACCGAACATGTTTGTATGGCTTTATTTCATAGTGAAAAGCCTTGTTTTTTTGTTAACTAAACGAACCGCAAACCTTCTGACCATCGCTTGTTATTTCTGTCGTTTATCCACGTCATACACATATATGTATGTCTTCATTTGCTCGTTCCACACTACCTTGAGACTGACTGTGGCGAGGTTTGCCATGAACTAGTTTTACATCACTCCACATCGTGAACAACTCTTCAATTATGTGGTTTGCAAGCTCGCGCCGATTGTTTGATTGAGGAATTGACCAATACTAAAAAAAATGTCCAAATGCTTATGAGTGACTTCAACAGCTCGTTTGGATGTTAACGCACGCAATTTTACAAACTTTGTCAAAGGGTCTAGGTAGACTATTGTATATTTGAAGTCGCTGTCAGGGTTAGGCTCCATGTCAATGAAATCAACTTGACAGCGACTATTCATTTCTACGGATAGCAGTGGTTTGACAATAATTCCTTTTTTGGAAACTTCAACTTTTATTTGCATGCTTCACATAGTAAATATAACTTTCTTATTTCTTCAGAAACATTTTTATATTTTTTTAACATGCTTTTTCCATCCATTCCATCCATTTACGATGTTTTCCTCCATGCCCAACAACCAAATGGGTTTCATTTAATATAAGGGTGGTTGGGGGTTCAAACCACCCCCGAAATATGCAAAATATAACATAAATATTATATTGAAATCAGGAGGGACGAGTAGAGACGACTATCTTCAAGAGATGCTCTCTTGTGTAGATGTGGTAGATGTGGATTTTAAGAACCCTTGTGTATCAGTTTTAGAGAGTAAATTGGTGCATTTCTGTAAAATCCGCCCGAAATATTTTCTAAACCCCCCCGAAACTAAATCCTAGCTACGTCCGTGATTCAACCCATTCACTGACAATATCTCTTGAAATTTTGTCAAATCGCTTTTGAAAAGCTGTAGGTGCACTCGCGGTGGAACGTAGTTTAGTGTCATAAATTAGTTATACTTAAAATAAATTATAAATTTGAGATGTGATGACCCAAAGGAATTATAGTTTACAAACATGAATTAAAACTTAAACAATATAGATTGATAGGTAGTGTAAATAGTAGTATTAATTATAAAATAAATATAATTATAATATTATTAAACTTAAATATAATACTATTAGCTACCCGCCGTAACACATAACATTACCCAGCCAGTGCTGGGTAGACCTAGGTGTGTAGGCGTTAATCCCGATTAAAAATTTATTTAAATTATTATTCGCACTGAACCCAAATTTCTTAGGTGATTCTAAGTAAACCCGGGTAAACCTAGGTTTAATCAATCTTCTAGCATGTTGGAAGAGTGTAATTACAGATATATTATTGTCCACATAATGATTTTCGCATTGAAATACCGTTGGGTAATTAAAATATCCTTTTCCTTCATGAACGTTAAGTATTAGAAATATTAAATATCCCGTCTTGGATTATAAATCCATTCAAAGCGAAAGCCGTAAGGAGAGATTCGTTCACTCAAGGAGGGCTTTTTCTTTGAACTATTTTTTTAAATTTTTCTCGAGTTACTGCAGCAAGGATGTAAATATGTAAATCCCATATATTTCCCATATATATATATATATATATATATATATATATATATATATATATATTTATTTATATATATATATATATATATATATATATATATATATATATATATATATATATATATATATATGAATATATATATATATATATATATATATATATATATATATATATATATATATATATATATATATATATATATATATATATATATATATATATATATATATATATATATATATATATATGAATATGGGGCAACTCCACAACTATATATAAATCTTTATTGGCATTAAACATTAACATACATTATAACAACAACGTTATGTAAGGACACAACCGCCTTATACGGGTATAAGGCGGTTGGTTATGCAGACGATGTTGCCTTCATAATAAGGGGTAAGTTTGGTAATACAATCATGAACTTTGCACAGAATGCACTTAACACCATCAACTGTTGGAGCAAGAAGGAGGGCCTTACTGTCAACCCGAGAAAAACAGTAATGGTCCCCTTTACCAGAAAGAGGAAGCTGAACTTGAAAGCTCCGAGCATTGAAGGTCAGACGTTAGAGTTTTACGAGGAGGTGAAATATCTAGGGGTTACCATGGATAAGAAACTCACTTGGAACTCGCATCTAAACAAAACGCTCTCAAAAGCCACAGCGGCCTTTTGGATCTGCCGTAAGCTTTTTGGAAAACATGGGGACTAAAACCCAAAAAATGGTCCTATGGTTTTACACAGGAGTGGTAAGACCGATTATCACCTACGGTTCAGTCTTATGGTGGTACAAAACAAATGAAATAAAGGCCCAAAACATGCTACAAAAGCTTCAACGGCTTGCGTGCTTGGGTATAACAGGAACGATGCAATCTACTCCAACCACAGCAATGGAAGTTATGTTGGACCTACTTCCACTGCACAAACAGGTAGAAAAAGAAGGTCTTCTCAGTGCTCTGGGACTAAGGTGTACATCGCCTATTCAGAGACACATGAAAATTAGGGAACAAATCGGAGAGAAATTTCTGAAGCAGCCCTGGGACTCAATGTCTACAGAATACGACTTTGACACAGCCGTTGAAGTGGTCATCAATGACCGCTAAAGCAGTGTTCAAAGAATCGAAAACCTGAAAGACAAAGCGTCCATGTGGTACACCGACGCATCAAAAACTGCTAAGGTTGCAGGAATTGGCATATACAGCCGGAGTCACAGGGACTACACGGCCTTGGGCCAGGCTCCCACGGTACTACAGGCTAAGATTATAGCCATTGAAAGATGCGCACAAATATGCCTAAAGAAACGTCTTAAAGGACTGCAAATCTACATCCTAACGGACAGCCAGCTAACCCACTGGAAGAATACGCCAGGACAGCGGCAAGCTAAAATGCTCATAAACTATTCTAACCAGCAGGTGCTAAGCTTCTCTAGAAGAGAAATCAGAACTTTGGTAGGCATACTCACAGGACATTGTGGGGGGTGAGATATCACTTACACAAAATGGGAAAGGCAGAGGAAGTTGCCTGTAGATTATGTGAATCAGATGAAGAAACCGCTGAACAAATAATGTGCACATGTGTAGCGCTAGCACACATAAGGCTTGTCCACTTCGGGGTCGCACGATTGACCATTTTGGAGCTGAGTAGCAAGCCTCTCAGGAATATCTTAGACTTCGTTCACGAAGTTGAATTCCTGGGAGAGTAATTGTAGGAGTGGTTAAGCTCAATAATGGCTGCAGTGCAGAAAGGCTTTGCAGTCAAACGACCCCCACTAAAAAAAAACATACCATGAGTCCTACTAGAAATATAGATTTATTGGTACAGGTTATTCCCATACACCAAAACCGCTCTGCATGGTTTGCGGCAACCAGCACTCTAATGAAGCAGTGAAACATTCTAAACTGCTTCGCTACTTGAACACCAAGCACCGAGGATTAAAAGACAAGCCTCTGTAATATTTTGAATGAAAACAAAAAACGGAAACACGAAGGACAGAAGAAATTTATAAGGGCCGCCAATCAATCAGCAATTACAGACCCCATGCATAAAGCACTGAACAAGGCAAAGAGATGGTGCAGGGTATGTACTAATGGTAAAAAACATGGCAAAAAAATCAAAAGTTTTTTTTTATAATTCACACAATTGCATAATTAGAGTGAGCCTTCTAACCAACACGATCACGCAATTCCCGAGTACTGTGCACAATTGCGATATCCAGAATCAAAGAAACTTTGTTCAGATTACCGTTGCCAAAAATACGAGTCATTTAAATACCTACCTCAAAGACCGCTCATTGTCAGACATTCTGAAGCAATCTGTAAACCGATCACGTTTAAGAATAAAATAAAGTATAAACGTGTAACGTCACTTCCTGTTGAATCGGTAATCAGCTTGTAATTAGATTGTATTTTTATGTTGTGTGTTTCCAAATTAATAAAAGGTGGGTTCAGTGTTGTTTAGTGATCAGCCTAGCCATCACACCCGAGGCTGCTTTGGCATGGTGGATGTTCACTTTGCCTATTTTTGTGCATCTGGTGACAGAAGGCGGCGAGTCCTCTTCTGCCCGTGTAAGTGGCCGTAATTTACGAGGGAGAGACCTTTTTACCTGCCGCTACTACCTCTGCATCTTCTTTTGGATCGTGGAGCTCACGCTCCATTTGGTCCATGGGTTCTGTGGAGGTGAGATTCCGCACACTAGGGTTCATTTTCGTGTTTCTTCTCATATGAATCCCACGAATGGCTAGGGAACTAAAGGTTCGCCATGTCAGAGCCCTGCTTGACATGACAAGGCTTGATACTCTTTGAGATCGCCAGATATCAGAGAGGCTCCGTTTGAGGTGGCCGGTTAACCTTGGCCACCAACCGGTTCCTTCAGAATGGGTTTCATAACACCTTTGGATTAAGGGGTTTGGAAGTTCTTAGTTGACCGCTCTCGCCGGAGTTGTACTACAGTTAGTATCGTACAATGGTTCAATGCGAAACTAAGCCCCCACACCGCCACAAGGTGGCTTCCACGTGGAGGAAAGTGTGGTAAGTGGAGGTGCAATGTTATGCGCACAGTCCCGAACTAAGAACGCTGGAATCAGGTCAGTACCACTGGTCAAGTCACATTTGGCCCGCTTGAGAGTGGATCAAATCTGATCTTCATTAACGTTAGTAAATCTGATCAGAGGGAGATTGAGACCGGAGATATCCGAAAAGCTGTTAATGGGTTGACGAGGGTCTATACACTCCCTTAAAGTAAAGTTGTAAAGTTGTCGCTTTTTAGATCAGATAAATGATTAGAAACGTTTCGTATCAGCGGAAATATTATTGACTTATTCCGATATAAAGTTGGAGAAGGCGGTTCTTATCTGTAACTTTACCAACGTTCTGTTGTGCCTACAGTAGCCAAGCAAGGATTTAGATTTCTTGTAGGTATGATGAAGAGCACGTTTCGGCATGTACGCATTTACGAAGAGCAAATTTATCGAGAACGAAATAAAGGCAGGAAAAATGTATATAACAGTTCACTCGATGACTTGTTGGGTTCATCAACTAAAGTAGTCAGTATTACTAAGAGCCAGGTAGGGCGCAGGTAGAGGGCGCGGCACGGAGGAAATTGTATGATTTGCAGCTGGGATGTAACCGATTATTGTACTTAAATTTAGGCATGCCTTGCCTGTCATGAATCGTAAACGATGTCAATAGGGCGGGATGATTTCGATACTCAATGACAAGAGGGCATTGCTCCTTAATAACAACTGCACACAGGTTTCTAATAACTAGATCTAGCATATTATCACCAGAATTCGTGATAGTATTCACTTGCTTGAGGCTACAGAGATAACGAAAACTTTCGATCGAAGAGGATTTTCTGGGCGCTAGGATACACCGAGAAAGATTAAAGTCATCAGCTATGACAATGTGATCATAAGTGCATGACATAATAAAGGCATAAAGTTGTTCAAAAAACGACTTAAAATTGAAAATTGAAGTATTGGAAGGTATTTAGAAGAACCAATCAAACCGGTGCAAGCTACCATATCAACAGTATGGAATAAGTTGGAAAATATAACGGTGTCAACGGGGTTCGAGTTAAAAGGCTTGTTATTGGTTTAGCCAAGTTTCAGTGGAGTAGACAAAGTTATAACCATAGTCACACATTGCAGGATGAATCAAATAGAACTTAGTGTTGAGACACATGAACATGAGAAATAAAAAAGGAGGTGGAGAATTGTCTCTAATACTCTCTACTACTTTGTTAGCGACAGAAGTCGAAGTCAGATTGCCAAGAGAATCAGCATGTTCCCCGGTAGATCTTGATCTAGGTAAGTGCAGGAATTTCCTGTTGGTGATGTTAACGGGCCACTTCCCTAGATCAAGGAATCTAGTCACATCAGTATCATTCAAACCCACCTTAAACGTGCAATACCTACTACTAGAAAATAGGCACTTACTTACAATAACAGTCCTAAATATTTAGGGTGGTCTGAATAAAGATCAGCAGTAGTAATCCACTGGTATCAGGAGAGCAGCTGCTAAAATGATACCAGGATCGTTTCGATCGAGGAACTTCGCACGAACAGCCGCACGAAGAACTTTCGAGGAGCCGGTACCCAAGAGTACAGGTTTGTGTGCCAAGGAGTGCGACTCACTCCTGCAATAGCTCAAGTCACTTTTGTTAGGATTAGGATTACGTGGGCTAGAGCCCATGATAATAGATTCATCAGACAGAACCTTAGAATTATCACCAAGAGAGCTCGACAGTCCCCAGCCGCTGAAAGAATGTGCTGAACGCACATGGGGAGCAATGGATTCACTTATAGTTGTAGAAGGACAAAGACAAAAGGGGGCAAACAAGTTCGACGAAGTTTAATATAATTTTCAAAGCTATCATCTATTTATTCATTTACTTCCTTATCTAGGTTTTTAACTTAAACACATTACAATAAGATCAGGCATCATGAATAAGCACGATCCATATCGATATCCATACGGGTTAGAAAAATATTCAACCCTCAACTTGCAATTACCTTAATCGTTTTTTTCTAAAAATGGTAAAACACTTGTTTATTTATTTTTAAAAACGAATGTTTATACCAAATTTCATATCTGTAACATTTTTCGCTTCCGAGATAGAGATATCCTGGTAAAAACTTTGGCACTTTACACTGCTTAACCCTCTGACATACAATGACGTCTCTAAGACGTCAATAAAATCTATTCACAGGATTTGATAAATCTATTCACAGGATTTGATGTTGGATGACAATTTAAGATAATTTCTTTGAGTCCTTCACGAATCGGCATTTCTACGGCAACTAACGACGCGCCCGGCACTACGAGTGAATACGGATGGATACTTTGGACATTGAAAGGGGGAGGAACGTGATAAGGTTATGCCAAATTTTGGATTATATCACGTTTTTCCGGTTCTGGCTGGGGGGTCTGAATGGTGGGTTTTTTTTAGTGCGTCGCCCCTTTAGTGGGCAGCCCCACACTACCACTTGGCACGAGTCGGGTGGTGCCTGTCTGCAGATTTTCACCTCCAGCACGTGTAAAAAAAATCTTATGTGTCTGGCCTTGTCTATCTAGTCTTGTCTGTCTAGTATTGTCTGTCTAGTCTTGTCTGTCTGGTCTTGTCTGTCTGGTCTTGTCTGTCTAGTCTTGTCTGTCTAGTCTTGTCTGTCTAGTCTTGTCTGTCTAGTCTTGTCTGTCTAGTCTTGTCTGTCTAGTCTTGTCTGTCTAGTCTTGTCTGTCTAGTCTTGTCTGTCTAGTCTTGTCTGTCTAGTCTTGTCTGTCTAGTCTTGTCTGTCTAGTCTTGTCTGTCTAGTCTTGTCTGTCTAGTCTTGTCTGTCTAGTCTTGTCTGTCTAGTCTTGTCTGTCTAGTCTTGTCTGTCTAGTCTTGTCTGTCTAGTCTTGTCTGTCTAGTCTTGTCTGTCTAGTCTTGTCTGTCCAGTCTTGTCTGTCTAGTCTTGTCTGTCTAGTCTTGTCTGTCTAGTCTTGTCTGTCTAGTCTTGTCTGTCTAGTCTTGTCTGTCTAGTCTTGTCTGTCTAGTCTTGTCTGTCTAGTCTTGTCTGTCTAGTCTTGTCTGTCTAGTCTTGTCTGTCTAGTCTTGTCTGTCTAGTCTTGTCTGTCTAGTCTTGTCTGTCTAGTCTTGTCTGTCTAGTCTTGTCTGTCTAGTCTTGTCTGTCTAGTCTTGTCTGTCTAGTCTTGTCTGTCTAGTCTTGTCTGTCTAGTCTTGTCTGTCTAGTCTTGTCTGTCTAGTCTTGTCTGTCTAGTCTTGTCTGTCTAGTCTTGTCTGTCTAGTCTTGTCTGTCTAGTCTTGTCTGTCTAGTCTTGTCTGTCTAGTCTTGTCTGTCTAGTCTTGTCTGTCTAGTCTTGTCTGTCTAGTCTTGTCTGTCTAGTCTTGTCTGTCTAGTCTTGTCTGTCTAGTCTTGTCTGTCTAGTCTTGTCTGTCTAGTCTTGTCTGTCTAGTCTTGTCTGTCTAGTCTTGTCTGTCTAGTCTTGTCTGTCTAGTCTTGTCTGTCTAGTCTTGTCTGTCTAGTCTTGTCTGTCTAGTCTTGTCTGTCTAGTCTTGTCTGTCTAGTCTTGTCTGTCTAGTCTTGTCTGTCTAGTCTTGTCTGTCTAGTCTTGTCTGTCTAGTCTTGTCTGTCTAGTCTTGTCTGTCTAGTCTTGTCTGTCTAGTCTTGTCTGTCTAGTCTTGTCTGTCTAGTCTTGTCTGTCTAGTCTTGTCTGTCTAGTCTTGTCTGTCTAGTCTTGTCTGTCTAGTCTTGTCTGTCTAGTCTTGTCTGTCTAGTCTTGTCTGTCTAGTCTTGTCTGTCTAGTCTTGTCTGTCTAGTCTTGTCTGTCTAGTCTTGTCTGTCTAGTCTTGTCTGTCTAGTCTTGTCTGTCTAGTCTTGTCTGTCTAGTCTTGTCTGTCTAGTCTTGTCTGTCTAGTCTTGTCTGTCTAGTCTTGTCTGTCTAGTCTTGTCTGTCTAGTCTTGTCTGTCTAGTCTTGTCTGTCTAGTCTTGTCTGTCTAGTCTTGTCTGTCTAGTCTTGTCTGTCTAGTCTTGTCTGTCTAGTCTTGTCTGTCTAGTCTTGTCTGTCTAGTCTTGTCTGTCTAGTCTTGTCTGTCTAGTCTTGTCTGTCTAGTCTTGTCTGTCTAGTCTTGTCTGTCTAGTCTTGTCTGTCTAGTCTTGTCTGTCTAGTCTTGTCTGTCTAGTCTTGTCTGTCTAGTCTTGTCTGTCTAGTCTTGTCTGTCTAGTCTTGTCTGTCTAGTCTTGTCTGTCTAGTCTTGTCTGTCTAGTCTTGTCTGTCTAGTCTTGTCTGTCTAGTCTTGTCTGTCTAGTCTTGTCTGTCTAGTCTTGTCTGTCTAGTCTTGTCTGTCTAGTCTTGTCTGTCTAGTCTTGTCTGTCTAGTCTTGTCTGTCTAGTCTTGTCTGTCTAGTCTTGTCTGTCTAGTCTTGTCTGTCTAGTCTTGTCTGTCTAGTCTTGTCTGTCTAGTCTTGTCTGTCTAGTCTTGTCTGTCTAGTCTTGTCTGTCTAGTCTTGTCTGTCTAGTCTTGTCTGTCTAGTCTTGTCTGTCTAGTCTTGTCTGTCTAGTCTTGTCTGTCTAGTCTTGTCTGTCTAGTCTTGTCTGTCTAGTCTTGTCTGTCTAGTCTTGTCTGTCTAGTCTTGTCTGTCTAGTCTTGTCTGTCTAGTCTTGTCTGTCTAGTCTTGTCTGTCTAGTCTTGTCTGTCTAGTCTTGTCTGTCTAGTCTTGTCTGTCTAGTCTTGTCTGTCTAGTCTTGTCTGTCTAGTCTTGTCTGTCTAGTCTTGTCTGTCTAGTCTTGTCTGTCTAGTCTTGTCTGTCTAGTCTTGTCTGTCTAGTCTTGTCTGTCTAGTCTTGTCTGTCTAGTCTTGTCTGTCTAGTCTTGTCTGTCTAGTCTTGTCTGTCTAGTCTTGTCTGTCTAGTCTTGTCTGTCTAGTCTTGTCTGTCTAGTCTTGTCTGTCTAGTCTTGTCTGTCTAGTCTTGTCTGTCTAGTCTTGTCTGTCTAGTCTTGTCTGTCTAGTCTTGTCTGTCTAGTCTTGTCTGTCTAGTCTTGTCTGTCTAGTCTTGTCTGTCTAGTCTTGTCTGTCTAGCCTTGTCTGTCTAGTCTTGTCTGTCTAGTCTTGTCTGTCTAGTCTTGTCTGTCTAGTCTTGTCTATCTAGCCTTGTCTGTCTATTCTTGTCTGTCTAGTCTTGTCTCTCTAGTCTTGTCTGTCTAGTCTTGTCTGTCTAGTCTTGTCTGACTAGTCTTGTCTGTCTAGTCTTGTCTGTCTAGTCTTGTATGTCTAGTCTTGTCTGTCTAGTCTTGTCTGTCTAGTCTTGTCTGTCTAGTCTTGTCTGTCTAGTCTTGTCTGTCTAGTCTTGTCTGTCTAGTCTTGTCTGTCTAGTCTTGTCTGTCTAGTCTTGTCTGTCTAGTCTTGTCTGTCTAGTCTTGTCTGTCTAGTCTTGTCTGTCTAGTCTTGTCTGTCTAGTCTTGTCTGTCTAGTCTTGTCTGTCTAGTCTTGTCTGTCTAGTCTTGTCTGACTAGTCTTGTCTGTCTAGTCTTGTCTGTCTAGTCTTGTCTGTCTAGTCTTGTCTGTCTAGTCTTGTCTGTCTAGTCTTGTCTGTCTAGTCTTGTCTGTCTAGTCTTGTCTGTCTAGTCTTGTCTGTCTAGTCCTTGTCTGTCTAGTCTTGTCTGTCTAGTCTTGTCTGTCTAGTCTTGTCTGTCTAGTCTTGTCTGTCTAGTCTTGTCTGTCTAGTCTTGTGTGTCTAGTCTTGTCTGTCTAGTCTTGTCTGTCTAGTCTTGTCTGTCTAGTCTTGTCTGTCTAGTCTTGTCTGTCTAGTCTTGTCTGTCTAGTCTTGTCTGTCTAGTCTTGTCTGTCTAGTCTTGTCTGTCTAGTCTTGTCTGTCTAGTCTTGTCTGTCTAGTC